>JAJQKJ010002746.1:0-76228 GCA_029574335.1 Rana kukunoris | reverse complement strand
AGATACACACTGCAATTCCGGATTGTGGTGACGATAATTGGCAAAGGCAGCGCGTGTAGCGGACACGCACGTTTTGCTGCACACTCTGGATACACTGCAATTTCAGATTGCGCTTGCGGTGACCAGGGTCCTCTTAATAGCATCGTGGGCCCCCCCGGGCAAAGTAATGCTCTGGGGCCCCTACAATGGAGACAGTGCAGGTAAACATAAATCAAGTAGGTAGGAGGAAGGGGACATTGAGGGTGTAGAGGGGTCAGAGTGCTGGGGGGGATATCTGGGGTGTAGAGGGGTCAGAGTGCTGGGGGTATATCTGGGGTGTAGAGGGGTCAGAATGCTGGAGGGATATCTGGGGTGTAGAGGGATCAGAGTGCCGGGGGGGATATCTGGGGTGTAGAGGGGTCAGAGTGCTTGGGGGAATATCTGGGGTGTAGAGTGGTCAGGGTGCTGGAGGGAAGAGGGGTCAGAGTGCTGGGAGGATATCTGGGGTGTAGAGGGGTCAGAGTGCTGGAGGGATATCTGGGGTGTAGAGGGGTCAGAGTGCTGGGGGGGATATCTGGGGTGTAGAGGGGGTCAGAGTGCTGGAGGGATATCTGGGGTGTAGAGGGGTGAGAGGGCTGGGGGGGATTATCTGGGGTGTATGGGGGACAGAGGGCTGGGGGGATATCTGGGGTGTAGAGGGGACAGAGGGCTGGGGGGATATCTGGGGTGTAGGAGGGGACAGAGGGCTGGGGGGATATCTGGGGTGTAGAGGGGACAGAGGGCTGGGGGGATATCTGGGGTGTAGAGGGGTGTCAGAGTGCCGGGGGGATATCTGGGGTGTAGAGGGTCAGAGTGCCGGGGGGATATCTGGGTGTAGAAGGGGTCAGAGTGCCGGGGGGATATCTGGGTGTAGTGGGGTCAGAGTGCCGGGGGGATATCTGGGGTTGTAGAGGGGTCAGAGTGCCGGGGGGATATCTGGGGTGTAGAGGGATCAGAGTGCCGGGGGGATATCTGGGATGTAGAGGGTCAGAGTGCGGAGGGGATATCTGGGATGTAGGAGGGATCAGAGTGCCGGGGGGGGGGGATATCTGGGATGTAGAGGGATCAGAGTGCGGGGGGATATCTGGGATGTAGGTGGTAGAGGGATCAAGAGTTGCCGGGGGGATATCTGGGTGTAGAGGGATCAGAGTTGCCGGGGGGATATCTGGGATGTAGAGGGATCAGAGTGCCGGGGGGATATCTGGGATGTAGAGGGATCAGAGTGCCGGGGGGATATCCGGGATGTAGAGGGGTCAGAGTGCCGGGGGGATATCTGGGATGTAGAGGGGTCAGAGTGCGGGGGGGATATCTGGGATGTAGAGGGGTCAGAGTGCCGGGGGGGATATCTGGGATGTAGAGGGGTCAGGAGTGGGAGTGCCGGGGGGGGATATCTGGGGTGTCTAGAGGGGGTCAGAGTGCCGGGGGGGATATCTGGGATGTAGAGGGGTCAGGGTGCCGGGGGGATATCTGGGATGTAGAGGGGGTCAGAATGCTGGAGGGATATCTGGGTGTAGAGGGGACAGAGGGGCTGGGGGGATATCTGGGATGTAGAGGGGGTCAGGGTGCTGGGGGGATATCTGGGGTGTAGAGGGGGTCAGGGTGCTGGGGGATTCTGGGGTGAAGAGGGTGCTGGGGGGATATCTGGGGTGAAGAGGGTTCTGGGGGGATATTCTGGGTGAAGAGGGGTCAGGGTGTGGGGGGGATATCTGGGGTGTAGAGGGGGTCAGAGTGCTTGGGGGAATATCTGGGGTGTTGAGGGGTCAGGGTGCTGGGGGGATATCTGGGGGTGAAGAGGGTTCTGGGGGGATATCTGGGGTGAAGAGGGGTCAGGGTGCTGGCGGGATATCTGGGGTGTAGAGGGGTCAGAGTGCTGGTCAGGGGGGGGGATATCTGGGGTGTAGAGTGGACAGAGGGCTGGGGGATATCTGGGGTGTAGAGGGGTGAGAGGGCTGGGGGGATATCTGGGGTGTAGAGGGGTGAGAGGGCTGGGGGGATATCTGGGGTGTAGAGGGGTCAGAGTGTTGGGAGGATATCTGGGGTGTAGAGGGGTCAGAGTGCTGGGGGGATATCTGGGGTGTGTAGAGGGGTCAGGGTGCTGGCGGGATATCTGGGGTGTAGAGGGGTCAGAGTGCTGGGGGGATATCTGGGGTGTAGAGGGGTCAGGGTGCTGGCGGGATATCTGGGGTGTAGAGGGGTCAGAGTGCTGGGGGGGGGATATCTGGGGTGTAGAGGGGCATCCTGGGCGGCTCAAGGACCAGCTGCTTTGGGGAAAAGGCAGGGGGCCCCCATGCAGCTGGGGCCCCTGAGCAAGTGCCCAGGTGTGCCCTCTCATTAAGACAGCCCTGGCTAAGACAATTGGTAAATGGCACCCCAAACACAAGCAGCAGACACGTGTTTTGTTGCGCCTCTGTCGTGCTACAAATGTGGGAAAACGCGCACTGAAAAAAAAAAAAAACGCCAGACGCTCTGCAACCGAAAAAGGTTCTGCAGCTACTTTTGGGGCAGCCTATTCCCCTGATGTGCGTTGATGCGTGAAAAATACGAAAAAAATATGGGTGGTCTGTATATGGGTGGAGTTTGGATATGGGTGGAGTCCGTTGGATTTGTAGGTTGATGAGATTGATTTCAGGGAAGATGCAGTGGATTGCCAGCGTCCGCCTGTGCTGTTCGCAGTGACGTCACCACCCCCCCCCCCCCCCCCGGGAGTGGCCCGCCTCCGCGGCTTTGGTTACACCCCCTTACTATAAAGATCCATCTCAGCTCTGACAGATCCGAATGCCTGTAATTATTCCGCCCAAAACCTCCTCGTCTTTCACAACAAGGCCGTGGCGATCCGTGCCAAAATATTCCAGTGAAGATTGGCGGCGGCCTCGCCCTCCACCGCTGCGGCTTTGGCTCCGTCTGTTTCGATATAATGAGGACACGGTTTGTATTTTTTTATGGCTGGATTACGCAATCACCCCTCCTCCCCCCTCCCCAAAACAGCAGCAAACAAGTGGTTAACAGGGTCCAGGAACCAGGAAATGTAAATCCAAACAGCCGCCGAGCGCTGCCAACTCAAACACGACGTCTGATTCGCTGTTCAAACATCGGCGCGCCAGGAGGACCGAACATCCCTCAATGCGGGCCGGGCCGCCATACCGAATGCAGTCAGCTATCAGGAGGAGGGCGACTACCAGAGGTCCAGTGACGCCCCAAAATACAAAAGGGGGGGGTCCCCAAAAACAGATGTCACCCCAGTTCCATTCACTTTACAATCTGGTTGTACAGTTCTTGAGGTCCCGTTCACTCTTCATGTTTTTAGCATTAATGGGAGACTCTATGCACGCAAAACGCGCCACTTTTTTGGGGCGCAGAGACTGGCGTGTTTTTCTTAGTATGCGTTTTATCGTGTTTTCCAGTCCACAAAATGCGCATTTCCTGGCAGCGTCTGTTTAGTGGCGTTGACTGTTAAACACACCGCGCCGCCCTCCCTAACCATGCTCCCTTTCAGGATGCCATGCGCATGAATTCCTATGGGGGGGGGGGGGGGGTTTGAAGAACACGATTAGAGCCTAAGGCTCCAATAGGCTTTAAAAAAATAAAATAAAAAAAGGGTGGGCTTGGGGCACAGAGCACTGCGTCCTGATCCCTCCCAGTTGTGCGACGATAGCGAATTTATTTTCGCTATTTTTACACTAAAATTTCAGACCTGTTTCTCGAAATGGCCAACATGTCAGGCGATCCTATTGGACGCCTGATGTGGAGGCAGAGAGGAAGCCCGCTACCTTGGAGCTGCTGCCCAGACCCCTGCACCCGCTAGCCTAGAGCCGCTGCCCAGACCCCTGCACCCGCTAGCCTAGAGCCGCTGCCCAGACCCCTGCACCCGCTAGCCTAGAGCCGCTACCCAGACCCCTGCACCCGCTAGCCTAGAGCCGATACCCAGACCCCTGCACCCGCTAGCCTAGAGCCGCTGCCCAGACCCCTGCACCCGCTAGCCTAGAGCCGCTGCCCAGACCCCTGCACCCGCTAGCCTAGAGCCGCTACCCAGACCCCTGCACCCGCTAGCCTAGAGCCGATACCCAGACCCCTGCACCCGCTAGCCTAGAGCCGCTGCCCAGACCCCTGCACCCGCTAGCCTAGAGCCGCTGCCCAGACCCCTGCACCCGCTAGCCTAGAGCCGCTACCCAGACCCCTGCACCCGCTAGCCTAGAGCCGCTACCCAGACCCCTGCACCCGCTAGCCTAGAGCCGCTGCCCAGACCCCTGCACCCGCTAGCCTAGAGCCGCTGCCCAGACCCCTGCACCCGCTAGCCTAGAGCCACTGCCCAGACCCCTGCACCCGCTAGCCTAGAGCCGCTGCCCAGACTACGCACCCGCTAGCCTAGAGCCGCTGCCCAGACTACGCACCCGCTAGCCTAGAGCCGCTGCCCAGACTACGCACCCGCTAGCCTAGAGCCGCTGCCCAAACCCTGCACCCACTAGCCTAGAGCCACTGTCCGAACCCCGCACCCGCTAGCCTAGAGCCACTGCCCTGACCCCGCACCCGCTAGCCTGGTAAGAGCCGGACCAATCAGTGTTAGTGCTGCGCCACCGGAGCATGGTTGTTTGCCGTAAACCCAGCCCCCCCCCCCCCCAAAAAAAAAAAACACACCACACCAGCCACCATTGGCGAGACCCAGTCGCAGGACATGTGAAATGCAGTGTATTTCTAGGAGAGTCCCCCTGAAATCGCACTGGAAATCGTCTGCCTTTGGAAACGCACTTATGTAAAAAGTAGATTGCACAATCGGCATTAATGCACGGCAACGCTGACGCGGCGCGATATACAGCGATCTCCATGCATTCCACGCTGCGTGTTCTCACATTCTGCGTCCCAGGCCAATATGATCTCATTCCAGCGAAGAATTTGGCTCGCCCCAACGCCGCGCTCCCCAGAGCCAGGCCTGTCCGCCTCGGAACACATTTTCCCATGTAGAGCCCGCGATGAGCTGACGTGTCCACCGAGCGCAGCCAAACTCTCCCCCGAATCATCCCACCGCTTCACCCTCCAACCTCCCAGAACGACACTTCGCAACCCAAAACAACACAAATCTGCTGCTCGTCTGTCACCCGCCAGCCGCAGGCGAGAACGCCCCGATCGCAGGCCAATTTGTAGTTGTCAAACCATTTTTTTTTAATGGGGTGGAGGATTGTAATTAGCAATTCAATTAGTAAAAGGAGTGCCAGAGCTCGGCGCGTTACACCCAGCAACTCCACTTCTGTGTGTGAGCGCCAGTAAAAAAATCTCCTATACCTTAAACAGTCGGGGGTCGCTGGAAATTAGCGCCCAATCGCCGACGTCTATAAATGTCATTTTCAATCTGGAAAGTTAGAATGGACAGCTGGCAGCTCGTTCTTCTGAACGAACGTATTACTTTATATCAGGCCTCGACAAAATCCGGGCGCCAGGTCGCAATTGCGACAAGAAATTGGGACCCGACGCCTGGGGAAGCTTAAGCCTGCAGAAGGCCACACAGCCACGGCCAGAGCCCGCCGGTAATTGAGGCCGCGGCCTTCACAGAAGGAAGCCAAGGCCTGCAGAAGGCCACAAAGCCGCGGCCTTAATTATCGGCCGCTAGGTAATTGAGGCCGCGGCTTTGCAGCCTTCTGCAGGCTTCAGCTTCCTTCTGTGATCTGGCGCCATCCTGTGGTGGCCGTTGGCATTACATGTTACATTACAAGTAGCAAAACGGCAGTGAAAACAGTGAAAAACACATTAGAACTGCCATCTCCTTCCCTCTAATTAGAACCCCCAAACATTATATATTTTTTATTCTAATACCCTAGGGAATAAAATGGCGATCGTTGCAATAGTTCCTGTCACACCGTATTTGCGCAGCGGTCTTACAAGCGCACTTTTTTTAATTAAAAAAAATAAGACAGTAAAGTTACCCCAATTGTGAAAGAGAATGTTACGCCAAGTAAATTGATAGCCAACACGTCACGCTTCAAAATTGCGCCCGCTCGTGGAATGCAGACAAACTTTTACCCTTTAAAATCCATAGGCGACGTTTAAAAAAATTCTACAGGTTGCATGTTTTGAGTTACAGAGGAGGTCTAGGGCTAGAATTATTGCTCTCGCTCTACTAATTGTGACGATACCTCACATGTGTGGTTTGAACACCGTTTACATATGCGGGCGCTACTCACGTATGCGTTCGCTTCTGCGCACGAGCTTGGTGGGACGGGGTGCGTTTTTTGGCTCCTAACTTTTTTATCTGGCTCCTAGATTCCACGCAAATTTGTCAAACCCTGCTTTATGTAATACAAAATACAGTCATTTACGTGTTTCGCCAGCTCTCCATTCTACCTTTTCAAATGGAAAATTACATTAAAACGGGGTTGCAACACCCTCGTGTTTTTTTTCACCTTAATACAGCCTATGTATTAAGGTGGGTCACGTGTAGGGTAAAAAATTTTTTTTTAAAAAGGGGCCCTGCGTCCCAAATGCGTTCCAGGGGTGTCCCCCATCCGATGGAGAATACAAGTGCTGTTTCAACACACATTACGCTGAGAAATACCATGTAGACGGGAAGCAGCTGCAAAACATCAGCAGCAGTAGGATGGAACAAAAAAGATAAAAAAGGGTGAAAAGAGAATTTTGCAAAACTCTACCTGCTGGCATAACATGCATATGCAACAGCACGGTGGTGGGGCCATATTGTCAGCGGTACGCATATATACGTCAGTCAGATTCACTCTTTTTAAGCTGCAGGAGATCAGCAGCACTGGGATGGAACAAAGGATGTGGATGAAATAAGGTGATAAAAAAAAAGCAGTATTTTATAAAGCTTTTCCTGCTCTGGTTACACGAGTATGAATCAGTACGGTGGTGGGGCCCTACTTTCAGTGGTACGCATATATGTGTCAGACAGCTTCACTCTTTTTGAGCTTAGAACGCACTCACTCACCAACGCTCATTGGACAACTCCCGATCACAGTTCACATTTGCACGGGGGCTCCCATGACCCCTGTAAAAGCCAATCACAGCGGTCACATGATCAGGAACTCCGCCAACTGTCTTACATAACCCCTTAAAGGGCCAGCAGGAGTCGGCGCCAAGAAAAATTGTTTCACACACTTGCACGTGCACCAGAAGTGTTCACATGTTTTCAGCATGTTCCCGTGCAGACAATTCATTTAAGTACTACTTGTAACGCAGTGCACTGCCAGGCACGCATTTTCATGTGCTCAGGCATGTTGCGTTAAGCGCCCGTTTTAGATGAACGACCTGTTAAATAAAAATAAAGAGCCCCGCGCATTGCGGCGCAACATAAAGGACATACGACGCAGTGCAATGCAGATTTGCACGATGAAGCGTTTAGGGTTTCCATCTGTTGAATGTCGCTTACTCAGCGCCTCCCCCGAACGTCGCACACATAGAAGGTGGCGAGGTATTGGACAGAGATTTCCCCGTCACCAAGCGATTGTATCATTATTGTATCGTGTGTTTATTATTCCCACATCATGTCATACAGCCTGCGGGGGAGAGAGACTGCCAGGAAAATCACCGAACGACATCTGTAGGAGGAGAGGAACGAGAGAACCAATCCTACACTGCCTGGAATTCTCGGTATCTCTCCTTATTCTGTATGTATGGACTCTGCACAGTACTACTTCTCCTGTCCTGTATGTCGGGTGTAATTCTCGGTATCTGTCCTTATTCTGTATGTATGGACTCTGCACAGTACTACTTCTCCTGTCCTGTATGTCGGGTGTAATTCTCGGTATCTGTCCTTATTCTGTATGTATGGACTCTGCACAGTACTACTTCTCCTGTCCTGTATGTCGGGTGTAATTCTCGGTATCTGTTCTTATTCTGTATGTATGGACTCTGCACAGTACTACTTCTCCTGTCCTGTATGTCGGGTGTAATTCTCGGTATCTGTCCTTATTCTGTATGTATGGACTCTGCACAGTACTACTTCTCCTGTCCTGTATGTCGGGTGTAATTCTCGGTATCTCTCCTTATTCTGTATGTATGGACTCTGCACAGTACTACTTCTCCTGTCCTGTATGTCGGGTGTAATTCTCAGTATCTGTTCTTATTCTGTATGTATGGACTCTGCACAGTACTACTTCTCTTGTCCTGTATGTCGGGTGTAATTCTCGGTATCTGTTCTTATTCTGTATGTATGGACTCTGCACAGTACTACTTCCCCTGTCCTGTATGTCGGGTGTAATTCTCGGTATCTCCTCTTATTCTGTATGTATGGACTCTGCACAGTACTACTTCTCTTGTCCTGTATGTCGGGTGTAATTCTCGGTATCTCTCCTTATTCTGTATGTATGGACTCTGCACAGTACTACTTCTCCTGTCCTGTATGTCGGGTGTAATTCTCGGTATCTGTTCTTATTCTGTATGTATGTATGGACTCTGCACAGTACTACTTCTCCTGTCCTGTATGTCGGGTGTAATTCTCGGTATCTCCTCTTATTCTGTATGTATGGACTCTGCACAGTACTACTTCTCCTGTCCTGTATGTCGGGTGTAATTCTCGGTATCTCTCCTTATTCTGTATGTATGGACTCTGCACAGTACTACTTCTTGTCTTGTCCTGTATGTCGGGTGTAATTCTCGGTATCTGTTCTTATTCTGTATGTATGGACTCTGCACAGTACTACTTCTCCTGTCCTGTATGTCGGGTGTAATTCTCGGTATCTCTCCTTATTCTGTATGTATGGACTCTGCACAGTACTACTTCTCCTGTCCTGTATGTCGGGTGTAATTCTCAGTATCTGTTCTTATTCTGTATGTATGGACTCTGCACAGTACTACTTCTCCTGTCCTGTATGTCGGGTGTAATTCTCGGTATCTGTTCTTATTCTGTATGTATGGACTCTGCACAGTACTACTTCCCCTGTCCTGTATGTCGGGTGTAATTCTCGGTATCTCCTCTTATTCTGTATGTATGGACTCTGCACAGTACTACTTCTCTTGTCCTGTATGTCGGGTGTAATTCTCGGTATCTCTCCTTATTCTGTATGTATGGACTCTGCACAGTACTACTTCTCCTGTCCTGTATGTCGGGTGTAATTCTCGGTATCTCTCCTTATTCTGTATGTATGTATGGACTCTGCACAGTACCACTTCTCCTGTCCTGTATGTCAGGTGTAATTCTCGGTATCTCCTCTTATTCTGTATGTATGGACTCTGCACAGTACTACTTCTCCTGTCCTGTATGTCGGGTGTAATTCTCTGTATTTCCTCTTATTCTGTATGTATGGACTCTGCACAGTACTACTTCCCTTGTCCTGTATGTCGGGTGTAATTCTCGGTATCTGTCCTTATTCTGTATGTATGGACTCTGCACAGTACTACTTCTCCTGTCCTGTATGTCGGGTGTAATTCTCGGTATCTCTCCTTATTCTGTATGTATGGACTCTGCACAGTACTACTTCTCCTGTCCTGTATGTCGGGTGTAATTCTCGGTATCTGTTCTTATTCTGTATGTATGTATGGACTCTGCACAGTACCACTTCTCCTGTCCTGTATGTCAGGTGTAATTCTCGGTATCTCCTCTTATTCTGTATGTATGGACTCTGCACAGTACTACTTCTCCTGTCCTGTATGTCGGGTGTAATTCTCAGTATCTCTCCTTATTCTGTATGTATGGACTCTGCACAGTACTACTTCCCTTGTCCTGTATGTCGGGTGTAATTCTCGGTATCTGTCCTTATTCTGTATGTATGGACTCTGCACAGTACTACTTCTCCTGTCCTGTATGTCGGGTGTAATTCTCGGTATCTCTCCTTATTCTGTATGTATGGACTCTGCACAGTACTACTTCTCTTGTCCTGTATGTCGGGTGTAATTCTCGGTATCTGTCCTTATTCTGTATGTATGGACTCTGCACAGTACTACTTCTCTTGTCCTGTATGTCGGGTGTAATTCTCGGTATCTGTTCTTATTCTGTATGTATGGACTCTGCACAGTACTACTTCTCCTGTCCTGTATGTCGGGTGTAATTCTCGGTATCTCTCCTTATTCTGTATGTATGGACTCTGCACAGTACTACTTCTCCTGTCCTGTATGTCGGGTGTAATTCTCAGTATCTGTTCTTATTCTGTATGTATGGACTCTGCACAGTACTACTTCTCCTGTCCTGTATGTCGGGTGTAATTCTCGGTATCTCTCCTTATTCTGTATGTATGGACTCTGCACAGTACTACTTCTCTTGTCCTGTATGTCGGGTGTAATTCTCGGTATCTGTTCTTATTCTGTATGTATGGACTCTGCACAGTACTACTTCTCCTGTCTGTATGTCGGGTGTATTCTGTATCTCTCCTTATTCTGTATGTATGGACTCTGCACAGTAACTTCTCTTTCTGTATGTCGGGTGTAATTCTCGGTATCTGTTCTTATTCTGTATGTATGGACTCTGCACAGTACTACTTCTCCTGTATGTCGGGTGTAATTCTGTGTGTTCTTATTCTGTATGTATGGACTCTGCACAGTAACTTCTCCTTCTGTATGTCGGTATTCTCGGTATCTCCTTATTCTGTATGTATGGACTCTGCACAGTACTACTTCTCCTGTCCTGTATGTCGGGTGTAATTCTCAGTATCTGTTCTTATTCTGTATGTATGGACTCTGCACAGTACTACTTCTCCTGTCCTGTATGTCGGGTGTAATTCTCGGTATCTGTTCTTATTCTGTATGTATGGACTCTGCACAGTACTACTTCTCCTGTCCTGTATGTCGGGTGTAATTCTCGGTATCTCTCCTTATTCTGTATGTATGGACTCTGCACAGTACTACTTCTCCTGTCCTGTATGTCGGGTGTAATTCTCGGTATCTCTCCTTATTCTGTATGTATGGACTCTGCACAGTACTACTTCTCTTGTCCTGTATGTCGGGTGTAATTCTCGGTATCTGTTCTTATTCTGTATGTATGGACTCTGCACAGTACTACTTCTCCTGTCCTGTATGTCGGGTGTAATTCTCGGTATCTCTCCTTATTCTGTATGTATGGACTCTGCACAGTACTACTTCTCTTGTCCTGTATGTCGGGTGTAATTCTCGGTATCTCTCCTTATTCTGTATGTATGGACTCTGCACAGTACTACTTCTCTTGTCCTGTATGTCGGGTGTAATTCTCGGTATCTCCTCTTATTCTGTATGTATGGACTCTGCACAGTACTACTTCTCCTGTCCTGTATGTCGGGTGTAATTCTCGGTATCTCCTCTTATTCTGTATGTATGGACTCTGCACAGTACTACTTCTCCTGTCCTGTATGTCGGGTGTAATTCTCGGTATCTCTCCTTATTCTGTATGTATGGACTCTGCACAGTACTACTTCTCCTGTCCTGTATGTCGGGTGTAATTCTCGGTATCTGTTCTTATTCTGTATGTATGGACTCTGCACAGTACTACTTCTCCTGTCCTGTATGTCGGGTGTAATTCTCGGTATCTACCAATGGACGCAGGAAAGATTAAAAGGAGGTCTCTGACGAAGATCAGAGTTGCCAAGGAATAAAAACCACCAAAGTACAATGTGCGTTCCCAGTGCGGATCTCTCCAGGGAGAAGGTGAAGCAAAGAGTCATTTCCAGACATCACTCCGATGACATCACAGCCAATCCAATTCTCTGCTGAATATTAATGGGTAGAAGCCACATTCATGTTACACCGCCACTCCCCCTCCCCCAAGGATTAAACACGAGTGTAATTAGTAAGATTTCAATTTCCAGCAGAGATCGTCTTATCAGAAATGATCCTCTGGCTGCTTTATCCTCATAAATGATGGAAGGCGCTTTGATCAGATCAGAGAGAAGACAGCGAATCCTGCGGCACAGAGGGCATCATGTGATGTGCCCATATTAGGGATGGTGGAATCCCCTCATAATGGGCACCGAGGGCGTATAGACCAAGGAATCCATAGTAGGAACCCCTTACAAAGGGCATAGAGACCAATGAGCCCATAGTAGGGATGGTGGGAACCCCTCATAATGGGCACAGAAGGCATAGAATCCAAGGAGCCCATAGTAGGGATGGAAGCAGGGGCGGCTGGTGCTCAAAATTTTTGGGGGGGCGCAAAGGAAAAAAAATTGCAGTCTCACTGTGCCCAAACGCAGCCACTGTGCCATGCTATCAAACGCAGCCACTGTGACATCAATTTGCACCACTGTGCCATGCCATCAAATATAGCCACTGTTCCATCAATTGTCACCACTGTGCCATGCCATTAAACCAGCCACTGTGCCATCCATTGTCATCACTGTGCCCATGGTCGCCGCTGTGCCAATTGTCCCCACTGTGCCCTGTAAATTGCTCTCAGCCCCCCCCCCCCCCCCCCCCCCCGCCCAGCACTTACCTTTACTGGAGTCAGGCATCCACATCCCATGATGTCTTCTCCCGCCGTCGATGACTGGCAGGCGTCTCAGCCAATCAGGTTACCGGTAGCCAGAACTGGCCAACCTGATTGGTTGAGACGCCTGTCATCTTATCCGTACAGTCTGTGCGCTCCGAGAATAAGCTTCCGGAACCCGAGGGCTGTACTGGGAAAGCCTATCAGAGCTGTTGGCTCCGATAGACATTTCCGTACAGCCAACCAGCTGGCGTTATTCAGATGGCCGGACATGAGCGCCGACCATCTGAATAACAGCGGCAGCGGCGATAATAACATAGATTCGTGCAATGCATGAATCTATGTTATTAGACTCAGTGGCGGTGAGAGCCAGAGGGGGCGGCGCCACTGAATGGAAGACCAAGGATCCCATAGTAGGGATGGTGGGGACCCCTGATAATGGGCACAGAAGGTGTATAATCCAAGGAGCCTATAGTAGGGATGATGGGAACCCCTCATTATGGGCACAGAAGGCGTAGAATACAAGGAGCCCATAGTAGGGATGGTAGTCCAAGGAGCCCATATTAGGGATGGTGGGGACCCCTCATAATGGGCACAGAAGGTGTATAGACCAAGTAGCCCATAGTAGGGATGGTGGGGACCCCTCATAATGGGCACAGAAGGTGTATAATCCAAGGAGCCCATAGTAGAGATGGTGGCAACCCCTCATAATGGGCATAGAAAGCATTATAGACCAAGGAAACCATATTAGGGATGTATCCCCCCCATAATGGGCACAGAAGGCGTATAGACCAAGGAGGCCATATTAGGGATGGTGGTATGCCCTCATAATGGGCACAGAGGGCATATAGACCAAGGAATCCATAGTAGGAACCCCTTACAAAGGGAATGGAGACCAAGGCATCCATAGTAGGGATGGTGGGAACCCCTCATAATGGGCACAGAAGGCGTATAATCCAAGGAGCCCACAGTAGGGATGGCGGGATTCCCTTATAACAAGCACAGCACATTGGAATTGCTCCTGTAGTGGTTTGCAGCGTTAACAGACGTCTTCCAATATGCCGTGACGAGGCGTGAGAAGATACAGACATTTGCCGACTTCTGAGAGCGGTAATAAATCTCCATCTCTCCTTCCGATTCGCCTTCCATATAAATCACACTCAGCAGCCGTCCGCCGAGCCAGATATTTCTACCGTCTGGGGACAACTTCGAGAGTTCAGGAGGGTCACAAAGAGTTCTGGGCGGAGACATCCAATGTGTATTCTCTCCGCGAGAAAATAAATTGCGAATCCTGTCGTCCGGTGCGAGTGAGGGCGGCCATGACGGTTCAGCAGCTTTATCCCCCTGCAGGATGGTCAAGTGACCACACCGCACCATTAAGGTGAAGAAACATCTGAAGATTACTGCCCCCCTCCCCCGTTTTCTTACCTGAGCCCTGGAAAGTCCCGCGTCGCAAATGTGCTCTTCCTTTGCCTGGGCTTCTCAACTCTTCAATGGATAGATCGATAGCAGCGCTGCCATTGGCTCACGCTATTGACAATCAAATCCAATGACGAGGGCCCCGGGCCGAGTTCTGTACTTGGCAGCTATGGACGCTGAATACAGGACTCAGGAGCGAGCCCGCAAGATAACCCCCCCCCCCCCCCCGAGAAAGAGAAGAACAAAAAAAAAAGGAGGAAAAAAAAAAAGAATAGAGGAGAAGGCGAAGGAGAAGAAAGAGGAGGAGGAGAAGGCGAAGGAGAAGAAAGAGAAGGAGAAGGGAAGAAGGAGAAGGAGAAAGAGAAGGAGAAAGAGGAGGAGAAAGAGGAAGAGGAAGAGAAGGAGAAGAAAGAGGAGGAGAAAGAGGAAGAGGAGGAGAAAGAGAAAGAGGAGGAGAAAGAGAAAGAGGAGGAGGAGAAAGAGAAAGAGGAGGAGGAGAAAGAGAAAGAGGAGGAGGAGGAGAAAGAGGAGGAGGAGAGGAGGAGGGAGAAAAGAGGAGGAGGAGAAAGAGGAGAAAAAAGAAAAGGAAAAAGAGAGAAAGAGGAGAAGGGAGAGAAAGAGGAGGAGAAGAGAGAAAGGAGGAGGAGGAGAGGAGGAGAGAAAGAGGAGGGAGAAAGAGGAGGAGGAGAAAGAGGAGGAGGAGAAAGAGAAAGAGGAGGAGGAGAAAGAGGAGGAGGAGAAAGAGGGAAGGAGGAGAAGAAAGAGGAGAAAGAGGAGAAGAGGAGAAAGAGGAGAAAGAGGAGAAAGAGGAGAAGAGGAGAAAGAGGAGAAGAAGGAGAAAGAGGAGAAGGAGGAGAAAGAGGAGGAGGAGGAGAAAGAGGAGGAGGAGAAGAAAGAGGAGGAGGAGAAGAAAGAGGAGGAGGAGAAAGAGGAGGAGGAGAAGAAAGAGGAGGAGGAGAAGAAAGAGGAGGAGGAGAAGAAAGAGGAGGAGGAGAGAAAAGGAGGAGGAGGAGAAGAAAGAGGAGGAGGAGAAAGAGGAGGAGGAGAAGGAGGAGGAGGAGAAAGAGGAGGAGGAGGAGAAAGAGGAGGAGGAGGAGAAAGAGGAGGAAGAAAGAGGAGGAGGAGAAAGAGGAGGAGGAGAAGGAGGAGGAGGAGGAGGAGAGGAGGAGGAGGGAGGAGGAGAAAGAGGAGGAGGAGGAGGAGGAGGAGGAGGAGAAAGAGGAGGAGGAGGAGAAAGAGGAGGAGGAGGAGAAAGAGGAGGAGGAGGAGAAAGAGGAGGAGGAGGAGAAAGAGGAGGAGGAGGAGAAAGAGGAGGAGGAGAAAGAGGAGGAGGAGAAAGAGGAGGAGGAGGAGGAGAAAGAGAAGAAAGAGGAGGAGAAAGAGGAGGAGAGGAGGAGGAGGAGGAGAAAGAGGAGGAGGAGAGAGAGGAGAAAGAAGAGGAGGAGGAGAAGAGGAGGAGAAAGACCCTTCTTCTTCTCCCTCTTCTTCTTCTCCCGCTTCTCCGCCCTCTTCTCTCCTCCCTCTTCTTCTCCTCCCTCGAGGTTCTTCTCCCTCTGGAGAAAGAGGAGGAGGAGAGAAAAGAGGAGGAGGAGAAAGAGGTCTCCCCTCTTCTTCTTCTCCTTCTTCTTCTTCTCCCTCTTCTCTTCTTCTCCCTCAGGAGGAGGAGAAGAGGCTTCTTCTTCTCCCTACTTCTTCTTCTTCTTCTCCCTCTTCTTCTTCTTCTTCTCCCCTTCTTTCTCCCTCTTCTTCTTCTTCTCCCCTCTTCTTCTTCTTCTCCCCTCTTCAGGAGCTTCTCCTCCTTCCCCTCTTCTCCTCCTTCTCCCTCTTCTCCTCCTTCTCCTCTCTTCGGAGGAGAAAGAGCCTTCGCCCTCTTCTGAGGAGCCCTCTTCTTTCTTCTCCCTCTTCTTCTCTCCCTCTTCTTCTTCTCCCTCTTCTTCTTCTCCCCTCTTCTCTCTTCTCCCTCGAAAGAGTCTTCTCCCTTCTTCTCTTCCCCTCTTCCTCTTCGAGGTCTTCTTCTTCTCCTCCCTCTTTCTTCTTCTCCCTCTTCTTCTCCCTAGTCCTCTTCTTCTCCCTCTTCTTCTTCTCCCTCTTCCTCTTCTTCTCCCTCTTCCTCTTCTTCTCCCCTCTTTCTTCTTCTCCTCTTCTTCTTCGCCCTCTTCTTCTTCTCCCCTCTTCTTGAGGAGGAGGAGTCTTCTCTCTCCCTCTGAGAAAGAGGAGGAGGAGAAAGAGGAGGAGGAGGAGGAGCTCCCTCTTCTTCTCCTCCCTCGAGGAGGAGGAGGAGGAGAAAGAGGAGAGGAGAGAGAAGAGGAGGAGGAGAAAAGAGGAGGAGAAAGAGGAGAAGAGGAGGAGAAAGGAGGAGGAGAAGAAAGAGGAGGAGAAGAAAGAGGAGGAGAAGAAAGAGGAGGAGGAGAAAGAGGAGGAGGAGAAAGAGGAGGAGGAGAGAAGGAGGAGGAGGAGAAAGAGGAGGAGGAGAAAGAGGAGGAGGAGAAAGAGGAGAAGAAAGAGGAGGAGAAGAAAGAGGAGGAGAAGAAAGAGGAGGAGGAGGAGAAAGAGGAGGAGGAGGAGAAAGAGGAGGAGGAGGGATCCCCTCTTCTTCTTCTTCTCCCTACTTCTTCTTCTTCTCCCGAGGAGGAGAAAGAGGAGGAGGAGAAAGAAAGAGGAAGAGGAGGAGGAGAAAGAGGAGGAGGAGGAGGAGAGAAAAAGGAGGAGGAGAAGAGAAAGAGGAGGAGGAGGAGAAAGAGGAGGAGACAAGGAGGAGGAGGAGGAGAAGAAGAGAAAGAGGAGGAGGAGACAAGGAGGAGGAGGAGAAAGAGGAGGAGAAGAAAGAGGAGGAGGAGAAGAGGAGGAGAAAAGGAGAGGAGGAGGAGAGAGGAGGAGGAGAAGGAGGAGGAGGAGAGGAGGAGGAGAAAGAGGAGAGGAGGAGGAGAGAGGAGGAGGAGGAGGAGAGAAAGAGGAGAGGAGGAGAAGAGGAGGAGGAGGAGGAGGAGGGAGAAAGAGGAGGAGGAGGAGAAAGAGGAGGAGGAGAAAGAGGAGGAGGAGAAAGAGGAGGAGGAGAAAGAGGAGGAGGAGAAAGAGGAGGAGGAGAAAGAGGAGGAGGAGAAAGAGGAGGAGAAGGAGGAGGAGGAGAAAGAGGAGAAAGAGGAGAAAGAGGAGAAGGAAGGAGAAAGAGGAGCCGAGGAGAAAGAGGAGAAAGAGGAGAAGCTCCTCCCGAGAGAAAGAGGAGAGGAGAAAGAAGAAAGAGGAGAAGAAGGAGGAGAAAGAGGAGGAGGAGAAAGAGAGAAAAGAGGAGAAAGGAGAGGAGAAGAAAGAGGAGAAGGAGAAGAGAAGAAAGAGGAGAAGGAGAAGAGAAGAAAGAGGAGAAGGAGAAGAGAAGAAAGAGGAGAAGGAGAAGAGAAGAAAGAGGAGAAGGAGAAGAGAAGAAAGAGGAGAAGGAGAAGAGAAGAAGAGAAGAGAAGAGAGAGAGGAGGAGGAGAAGAGAGGAGGAGAGGAGGAGAGAAAGAGGAGGAGAGGAGAAAGAGAGAAGGAGAAGAGAAGAAAGAGGAGAGAGAAGGAGGAGAGAAGAGGAGGAGAGAGAGGAAGGAGGAGGAGGAGAAGAAAGAGGAGAAGGAGAAGAAAGAGGAGAAAGAAAGAGAAGAAGGAGAAGGAGAAGAGAGGAGGAGAAGAAAGAGGAGAAGAGAAGAAAGAGGAGAAGAAGGAGGAGGAGGAGAAAGAGGAGGAGGAGAAAGAGGAGGAGGAGAAAGAGGAGGAGGAGAAAGAGGAGGAGGAGAAAGAGGAGAAGGAGAAGAAAGAGGAGAAGGAGAAGAAAGAGGAGAAGGAGAAGAAAGAGGAGAAGGAGAAGGAGAAGAAAGAGGAGAAGGCGAAGGAGAAGAAAGAGGAGAAGGCGAAGGAGAAGAAAGAGGAGAAGAAAGAGGAGGAGAAGGCAAAGGAGGAGAAGGCAAAGGAGGAGAAGGCAAAGGAGGAGAAGGCAAAGGAGGAGAAGGCAAAGGAGGAGAAGGCAAAGGAGGAGAAGGCAAAAGGAGGAGAAGGCAAAAGGAGGAGAAGGCAAAAGGAGGAGAAGGCAAAAGGAGGAGAAGGCAAAAGGAGGAGAAGGCAAAAGGAGGAGAAGGCAAAAGGAGGAGAAGGCAAAAGGAGGAGAAGGCAAAGGAGGTGAAGGCAAAGGAGGAGAAGGCAAAGGAGGAGAAGGCGAAGGCGAAGAAAGAGAGGAGAAGGCGAAGAAAGAGAGGAGAAGGAGAAGAAAGAGGAGAAGGCGAAGGAGAAGAAAGAGAGGAGAAGGCGAAGGAGAAGAGAGGAGAAGGCGGAGGAGAAGGCAAAGGAGGTGAAGGCAAAGGAGGAGAAGGCGAAGAAAGAGAGGAGAAGGCGAAGAAAGAGAGGAGAAGGAGAAGAAAGAGGAGAAGGCGAAGGAGAAGAAAGAGGAGAAGGCGAAGGAGAAGAAAGAGGAGAAGGCGAAGGAGAAGAAAGAGGAGAAGGCGAAGGAGAAGAAAGAGGAGAAGGCGAAGGAGAAGAAAGAGGAGAAGGCGAAGGAGAAGAAAGAGGGAGGCGAGGAGAAGAAAGAGGAGAAGGCGAAGGAGAAGAAAGAGGAGAAGGCGAGAAGAAAAGAAGAGGAAGGAGAAGAAAGAGGAGAAGGCGAAGGAGAAGAAAGAGGAGAAGGCGAAGGAGAAGAAAGAGGAGAAGGCGAAGGAGAAGAAAGAGGAGAAGGCGAAGGAGAAGAAAGAGGAGAAGGCGAAGGAGAAGAAAGAGGAGAAGGCGAAGGCGAAGAAAGAGGAGAAGGCGAAGGAGAAGAAAGAGGAGAAGGAGAAGAAAGAGGAGAAGGCGAAGGAGAAGAAAGAGGAGAAGGCGAAGGAGAAGAAAGAGGAGAAGGCGAAGGAGAAGAAAGAGGAGAAGGCGAAGGAGAAGAAAGAGGAGAAGGCGAAGGAGAAGAAAGAGGAGAAGGCGAATGAAAAGAAAGAGGAGAAGGAGAAGTAGAAGGAGAAGAAAGAGGAGAAAGAGAAAAAAAGAGAAAGAGAAAAAAAAAGAAGAAAAAAAGAGAAGAAAGAGAGAAAAATAGAAAAAAATAGCGCTCATTTGGGGGGGGGGGGGGGTTACTTCTTTCCTCGTCGTGTTCTCACAGAAAGATTAGAAAGTAAATAAATATCAATAAGTGACCAGAACACGGTTTTCTTGCATCCCGATGAGATGTGGGAATTACCGCCGGTCTGCGATTTCTGGATACAGGAGGAACAGCGAGCACCAAAGCTGAGGATGACGGAATGTTACATGAAGGTGATTCACCACTTATGAAATAAAACAACACGAGCGATGAGTCACAGATCCCCCTTCGCTCTCCATAAACTCTGTACGCAATCCGAGGAACCCCGTCGAGATCGGATTGTCGCTAGCTGAAGTTTTATCCGTTTATATTTTGCCTTCCCTGGCTCCTCCCTCTCCCCTCATCAATATGCTAATAAAAGTTTTAGACCTTGGTTTTAGTCTCTGAAGTAATCCCTGAGCCTATGTGCTCCTCTATGCAATGCAGGGATATCGTGGCTGGTGGGAGGGGCAGTCGGGGTACTCTCAGTCCTGATGCAAGCAATGGGAGGAGCTCTGCAACTATTAAAATACTGAATCTTCCACCCTGTTGCAAAAAGGGAGGATTAATTATGCAAATATTACAATGCTAAATCTTTAGCCCTGTAGCAAACAGTGGGAGGAGTTCTGTGACTGGGAGGGTCCAGCGGGTTACTCAGTCCTAATGCAAGCAGTGGGAGGAGTTATGCAAATATTAAAATGCGGAATCTTCAACTCTTTTGCAAGCAGTGGGAGGGGTTATGCAAATATTACAATGCTGAAACTTTAGCCCCGTTGCAAGCAGTGGGAGGAGTTCTGTGACTGGGAGGGGCCAGCGAGGTACTCAGTCCTGATGTAAGCAGTGGGAGGAGTTATGCGTAGGGTTGTCCCGATACAACCACTTTTTTAGGACCGAGTACAAGTACTGATACTTTTTTTCAAGTAGTCGCCGATACCGAATACCGATACTTTTTTTAAATGTGTCCCCACAAATGCAGCCATGTCACCCACAAATGCAGCCATGTCACCCCACAAATGCAGCCATGTCACCCCACAAATGCAGCCATGTCACCCCTACCTAGCCACCGCCGCCCGGGGAACATCACAGCATTCATTTGAATAGCTGTAGTGTTCCCACCCATATAGACACCCCCCCTTGCTCGGGATTGGACAGATCACGATCACCCATCCAATCCCGAGCAAGGGGGAGTGTCTATACGGGCGGGAACACTACAGCTATTCAAATGAATGCTGTGATGTTCCTGCACAATGTTTACCCCATGCGGCGGCGGCGGCGTTCGGCGGCAGCGGCGGGGGGGGGGGGGGACGGAAAAAGTATTCTATTCTGGTATCGGGGTATTTGCGGGAGTACAAGTACTCCCGCAAATACTCGGTATCGGTGTATCGGGACAACCCTAGTTATGCGAATAATAAAAATGCTGCCCTGTCACAAGCAGTGGGAGGATTTATGCAAATATTACAATGCTGAACCTTTAGCCCTGTTGCAAGCAGTGGGAGGAGTTCTGTGACTGGGAGGGGCCATCGGCATACTCAGTCCTGATGCAGTGGGAGGGGTTATGCAAATATTACAATGCTAAATCTTCAGCCCTGAATCAAGCAGTGGGAGGAGTTCTGTGACTGGGAGGGGCCAGCGGGATACTTAGTCCTGATGCAACCAGTGGGAGGAGTTATGCAAATATTAAAATCGCAATTCTTCCACGCCGTGGCATCAGTGGTAGGAGTTCTGTAAATACCAAAATGCCCTTATGGATAGATGTTACTCTTGAGGGGCGTTTCTAAAACCATTTCATGAAAGGGTTGGGGTCCAAGATGTCCACTGGGGCGAAAAAAAACTAGATGATGCCGTACATCCTTCAGCCAGGGAATAAGGGAGGCTCTGTTAGGATTGCTGCAGCTTCTACTGCACATTATGAGAAGCTCACAGTGTGCAGTGAAATCAGAGTAAGCCATTCCAGTCCAGAAGAGGAGCCGGTACAACTGTGCAAGGGAAGGCTGGAAATCAGAAACAAAGAAATAAAGTGAACCTGTCAGCAGGCAAAGATATGTACAGGTCAAACCCCTGAGGTGCAGGAGCACTGGGACCGCCCCTGAAGATCACCCGTGTTCCCCAATCATGAGACAAACAAAGTGTATTGGACATCAGAAACCCCCTTCACCCTTCATGATGTGACGTGGGAACCTCACCGGACAGTCTGCATTGCATTATGGGATGACATTGTGGTGTACAATGGAAAAGTCATCAGAAAATGTACCGCGCGCTGTCTGCGATGATCGGCTTCCAGTATTGTTTATTACACAATTTATTTATAGCCCTGATTAAATGGAAACCTCAAACCGCGTTGGCTAAGATTACGACAACAAAATAAAATATCTTTACATAGAAACAATTTGTAGAACCATTTCTATAGAAGGCTCTTGATTGGAGTAGCGTGCTCGCCCTTTGCTTTATGACTGGAGACTCCAATCATATAGCAAAGGCTAAGCACGCTACTCCAATATGGAGTAGAGCACGCACCCTTTGCTGTACCAGATTTTACTTTCCTTTATATGCAAGGTCACTTTGATTGAGTAGCGCGCTCACCCTTTGCTGTATGACTGGCGTAGCGCGCTCACCCTTTGCTGTATGACTGGCGTAGCGCGCTCACCCTTTGCTGTATGACTGGCGTAGCGCGCTCACCTTTGCTGTATGACTGGCGTAGCGCGCTCACCCTTTGCTGTATGACTGGCGTAGCGCGCTCACCCTTTGCTGTATGACTGGCGTAGCGCGCTCACCCTTTGCTGTATGACTGGCGTAGCGCGCTCACCCTTTGCTGTATGACTGGCGTAGCGCGCTCACCCTTTGCTGTATGACTGGCGTAGCGCGCTCACCCTTTGCTGTATGACTGGCGTAGCGCGCTCACCCTTTGCTGTATGACTGGCGTAGCGCGCTCACCCTTTGCTGTATGACTGGCGTAGCGCGCTCACCCTTTGCTGTATGACTGGCGTAGCGCGCTCACCCTTTGCTGTATGACTGGCGTAGCGCGCTCACCCTTTGCTGTATGACTGGCGTAGCGCGCTCACCCTTTGCTGTATGACTGGAGACTCCAATCATACAGCAAAGGGTGAGCACACTACTCCCCAATTTGGAGTAGAGCACTCACCCTTTGCTGTACCAGATTTTACTTTCCTTTATATGCAAGGTCCCTTCGATTGATTGAAGTAGCGTGCTCACCCTTTGCTGTATGACTGGTGTAGCATGCTCATCCTTTGCTGTATGACTGCAGACTCCAATCATACAGCAAAGGGTGAGCACACTACTCCAATTTGGAGTAGAGCACGCACCCTTTGCTGTACCAGATTTTAATTTCCTTTATATGCAAGGTCTCTTCGAGCCATGAAGTGCTGTCCCTAAGAGCAGCCTATGCATTGCAACATACGGCGGTTTTTGGCTTGTTGGGGGGGGGGGGGCAGTAAAACCCTGCGGCTAAGCCACGCGATTACCGCCCCCTAACCACTACCCCCTTAGCTGCAAAGGCCCAGGGTGTACACAAGCTGCCACCAGCCGTGGAAGCAATTATACCCCAGTCACTTTTGGAGCTTGTAGGGTCCACTGAACATGACCCATTCAATTGAATAGGCCTGCTCTGCAAGCTCACCGCAAGGAGCGAGATTCAAGAGGTTAAAAAATATTTAGTATCATCTTGTTGTGCAAAGAAATTCCTATGGCATTTATTAATACAATCAACAGCCCCCACCCACCCCCAGCAATATATTATCACCAATGACAATAGATCCTCCCCAGCAACAACAGATCACCCACAAACATAGTATAAGCAATGACAGTAGACCCTCCCCAGCAACCAAAGATTTCCCTCCTGGCAACAACAGGTCACCCAGAAACACAGTATCAGCAATGACAATAGACCCTCCCCAGCAACAAACCATCCCAGGAACATTAGTTCCCCAGCAACAAAAGACCCCCCCCCCAGCAACAATAGATCAGTTGGCAGCAACATACCCCCAGCAGCAAAAATAGATTGCCAGCTACAATAGACCCACTCCAGCCAAGTTGTCCCCGTCGGTAACAATAGATCGCCAGCAGCAAGCATCAGTAGACACAACAGCAGATCCTCCCCAGCAACACTAGACCCAGCAACAGGGGATTCTTCAGCAACCAGCATCAATAGACCCCCCAGCCTGCCCAAGCAACCCTTGCCAGTACACATATTCAGTGCTGGAGGTGTCAGAACTGGGTACCACCATGTTCCTGCACACCAAAGCGCAATCACACATGTGTGTATATTAGCAGAGCTTTTATTATTTTAATAAAGAAATTTACAATTAAATATTTTTTTATATTTTTTACAATATTTTTTATTTTTATTTTTTAGGAGCCCCGTTATGAGGCTTTGGTGAAATATCAAGGGTCTAAACCCTGGGTGCTCAACCTGTGGCACTCCAGCTGTTGCAGAACTACAAGTCCCATCATGCCCCTGCCTTTGGGAGTCATGCTTGTAACTGTCAGTGGCACGCATTGCCTCATGGAACTTGTAGTTCTGCAACAGCTGGAGGGCCACAGGTTGAGCACCCATGGTCTAAACAGGCCCCTAATGTCCCACTTTTGAGACAGAGAAAGAAACCGATGACAGAGATTCCCCACTCCCTTCCTCTGCAGTACACATAGTTTACTATGCATCAGTTAAAGCGGAGGTTCACCCTAAATCTACTCTGTCCCATCCGATCCAGCATACTGGCGTCAGCGCCAGTATGCCGTTTTTTTTTTTTTTTTTTAATTGCTCTACTTACTGTTTAATGAATCATTTTCGTTTGTCTCCACCGCGGGTGAATGGCGCTGCTATAGCACGTCACGCCTTCCGATAATAGCTGATTTAAGACTCGCCTATTTCCGGGCGCGATACGGCGCCTGCGCACAGACTTAGGAGCCGACTGCGCAGGCGCTGTATATATCCGAGTCCTATTTCTGCTTTTTTTCGCAGGGCGTGATGCGCCATGGCCATAGGACACAGATATATACGGCGCCTGCGCAGTCAGCTCCTAGGTCTGTGCGCCCGGAAATAGGCGAGTCTTAAATCGGCTATTATCGGAAGGCGTGACGTGCTATAGCAGCGCCATTCACCTGCGGTGGAGAGAAACTAAAATTATTCATTAAACAGTAAGTAGAGCTATTAAAAAAAAAATAAACAGCATACCGGCGCTGACGCCAGTATGCTGGATCGGATGGGACAGACTAGATTTAGGGTGAACCACCGCTTTAAGAATGAAGACAGGAGCGATCGGTACAGATCACTTGCTGTGTTCATTAAAAAAAAGGAAGCGGAGGGAGGCTGGCAGCACTGCAGGGGGGAGTCAGCACCACACGGGAGGATTAGGGTGTGCCCAGGCACACCCAGCACACGCCTATGCCATTGGTGGGCATATGGGAGGAAGAAGTGAAGGATTTTGGGCACAATGGGGCCTCTCAACAAAATGAAGAGACAGCAAGCGAGTTCTAATTAACCATATAAAGATATTTTTACCGCAGATCTAATCCGGGGCGGGATTGTCCTCCGTCATCTCTGAGGATTTACGGGGCAATAAATACAATTTATTACACACGGCGGCTCTGTCCTGTACAGTGCAATTAATATTCATCACACTTGACACCTGCTGTGGGTTATGGCACAGTCATTGGCTATAATCTTCACCAATAAACTGTCACCAAGCTGGAAAGGTGAGTGTTTTATATGGGGGGGGGGGGGTGTCACTGACAGGGCGGCGAATAATACATTAATCCTCCGACATCCGGGGTGACCTCTGTCCTAATAAAAGGAGGTATTTTTAGGCTCTTTTCCTGAAGCCGACTTTAATTGCTTTTAATGTATATTTTCATTGCCGAGTAACCAGCAGTGGAAAATCCGTAGTTTTGTCTGTATGTGTATGACGTGTCAGAAGGATGTCCATGTGTGATTGCACAGATCAGACATTACACAGGGCACAATTCCACGGTGCCTCTGAATGCCCAACTTCCAGCATGGCTCTGTGGATATTTCCTGTATAAAGTGGAGGTCAGAGCTGGAGCAGCGCCCTGTGTCAGGTGACAATGCTGGCAGAGATGGGCCCGCCTGACCCGCAGTACTCTCCCTGGTGCCCATTGTTGTCACACAGCTGTGCTGGGACAAATCACCGGGCACAATGCCCCCAATTCATCTCCGCCACCCTTCTCGCTCTTCCCCCATTATAATACACAATTACACAGCAACGCTACAGCTCAGGGCGGCATCCTGTCACCAGACCCGACCCAACAATGGCGTGTTCTGAGAGACTGCACACCAAACCACTGCAGAGAGGGGAAGAGATCTAGGTGGAGAGGGGAAAGTGGAAAGGAGACAGAAATATTAAGAAGAGAGGGAAAAAAGAGAAAAAAAAACGAGACCAGCGAGAGAGAGAGAGCGCAAGAGAGAGCGTGCAACGAAAAAGAGAGAAAGATAGAGAGCGTGCAACGAGAGAGAACGCGCGCGTATATGAGAAAAAAAAAAAAAAAAAAAGAGGAAAGCAGGAGTGAACACAAGAAAAGGAAAGCAACGAGAGAGCGAGCGCAGGAAAGCAGAGAGAGAAAGGGAGAGCGAGCGCAAGAGAGAGAAAGAGAAAGGGAGAGCGAGCGCAAGAGAGAGAAAGAGAAAGGGAGAGCGAGCGCAAGAGAGAGAAAGAGAAAGGGAGAGCGAGCGCAAGAGAGAGAAAGAGAAAGGGAGAGCGAGCGCAAGAGAGAGAGAGAGAGAGAGAGAGCGAGCGCAAGAGAGAGAGAGAGAGAGAGAGAGCGAGCGCAAGAGAGAGAGAGAGAGAGAGAGAGAGCGCAAGAGAGAGAGAGAGAAAGAGCGAGCGCAAGAGAAAGAGAGCGAAAGAGAGCGAGCGCAAGAGAGAGAAAGAGAAAGAGAGAGCGAGCGCAAGAGAGAGAAAGAGAAAGAGAGCGAGCGCAAGAGAGAGAAAGAGAAAGAGAGCGAGCGCAAGAGAGAGAAAGAGAAAGAGAGAGCGAGCGCAAGAGAGAGAAAGAGAAAGAGAGCGAGCGCAAGAGAGAGAAAGAGAAAGAGAGAGAGAGCGCAAGAGAGAGAAAGAGAAAGAGAGAGAGAGCGCAAGAGAGAGAAAGAGAAAGAGAGAGAGAGAAAGAGAAAGAGAGAGAGAGAGCGCAAGAGAGAGAAAGAGAAAGAGAGAGAGAGAGCGCAAGAGAGAGAAAGAGAAAGAGAGAGAGAGCGCAAGAGAGAGAAAGAGAAAGAGAGAGAGAGCGCAAGAGAGAGAAAGAGAAAGAGAGAGAGAGCGCAAGAGAGAGAAAGAGAAAGAGAGAGAGAGCGCAAGAGAGAGAAAGAGAAAGAGAGAGAGAGCGCAAGAGAGAGAAAGAGAAAGAGAGAGAGAGCGCAAGAGAGAGAAAGAGAAAGAGAGAGAGAGCGCAAGAGAGAGAAAGAGAAAGAGAGAGAGAGCGCAAGAGAGAGAAGAGAGAGAGAGAGAGAGAGAAAGAGAGAGAGAGAGCGCAAGAGAGAAAGAGAGAGCGAGCGCAAGAGAGAGAAAGAGAAAGAGAGCGAGCGCAAGAGAGAGAAAGAGAAAGAGAGCGAGCGCAAGAGAGAGAAAGAGAGAGAGCGAGCGCAAGAGAGAGAAAGAGAGAGCGAGCGCAAGAGAGAGAAAGAGAGAGCGAGCGCAAGAAAGAGAAAGAGAGAGCGAGCGCAAGAAAGAGAAAGAGAAATAGAAAGAGAGCGAGCGCAAGAAAGAGAAAGAGAAAGCAAGAAAGAGAAAAAGAGAGAAAAAGCGAAAGAGCGAAAGAAAGGAGCACAAGAGCAGGAGATAAGATAGATAAGATAGATAAGATAGATAAGATAGATAAGATAGATAAGATAGATAAGATAGATAAGATAGATAAGATAGATAAGATAGATAAGATAGATAAGATAGATAAGATAGATAAGATAGATAAGATAGATAAGATAGATAATTTTACACACATATAACGTGTTTCCCGAAAGTAAGCCCTAGCGTGATTATCGGGGCGGGCTGCAATATAAGCCCTACCCCGAAAGTAAGCCCTAGTCAAAGTTCATTAAAAATCAATTTTTTCCAAACCTATACATTGCTGCAGTGTTTCCGTTTATTACCGTGTTAAAAAATATGGTACCATTATGTTTAAAGCCACTGCTGATCAGTCCTCTTCTCGCCTCGTCTGCATCCCGTCCCTTTTTACTGTAAGCAGTGGGACAGCTCTTCTCGTTTCTCCTCTCCTCCCCCCTGACATCTTCAGCCCGTCTCTTCTTACTGCACGGAGCGAGACAATGACAGGTGACCTCGGCTCTCTCACTCTCTCCTCCCGGATGACAAAAGAAGAGCAGGTGAATACCGGTACACCAGGGAGCTGTATACCCTACGGTAAAAGGTATTTTCTATGGTACTGCACCTTATTCAGTGCCAAGATGTCTTTCTCAAAATACCGTAATGACTCCTGACCTGACAGTTGAGGGGGGGGGGGGGGGAGGGGGACAGAATCTTTGTAAAATTTGTACATTCCGTAAATAAATAAGCCCTACCCCCAAAGTAAGCCCTAGTGTGTTTTTTTTGTGGACAAAATTAATATAAGACCCAGTCTTATATTCAGGGGAAACACGGCATGTGTAATATATATATATATATATATATATATATATAATTACACACACACACACATATCTCTATCTATCTAATCTACAGAGTGCACAGCGTCACCAAGAACGATGCCCACAATACAAAACATTGAAAGATTTTTGCGTGTTTTATGGACTTCAATTGACTGCGGCACTCAGGCCCGTTCCTCAAACTCCTGGACAGTGGAACAGAAAAGCGGAGGGAAAACATATGATGTCACCAAGAGCTCATATACAGAGAACAGCTGCAGTGTGAAGGTGAATGGGAAAAGAACGGCGCACTTCCGGCAGGCCTGCAGCTCTGGATAGGGCTACAGCCAAAGTCCAAGCCTCTTCGTCTGCTCTCATCGGAAGCAGACGATCAGCGATGTGTCACCTGTAGCCACGCCCCCTAACAGTTAGAATCACTCCCTAGGACACACGTAACCCCTTCCTAGCCCCCTAGTGGTTAACCCCTTCCCTGCCAGTGTCATTTACACAGTAATCAGTGCATTTTTACAGCACTGATCGCTGTATAAAATGTGACTGGTCCCAAAATAGCACTAAAAGTGTCTGATGTGTCCGCCGCAATGTCGCAGTCACGATAAATAAAAAAAAAAGGGGATCGCCGCCGTTACTAGTAAAAAAAAAAAATTATTTTAAAAAACGCCAAAAGATTAATCGCCTATTTTGTAGATGCTATAACATTTGCGCAAACCAATCTATAAAACGCTTATTGCGATTTTGTTTGCCAAAAATATGTAGTAGAAATTTTTTTTTTATATATATATATATATTTTTTTTTTTTGCGCTATAACAAATAGTCAATTTTAACAAAAAAAGCAATATTTTTATTTTTTAATATCCCCCCCCCATATATATTTGGGGGGGGGGGGAATATTTATTATAGCAAAAAGTAAACATATTGCTTTTTTTCCCAAAATGTACTGTTATAGTGCAAAAAAAAAAAAAAGCAGAGGTGATCAAATACCACCACAAGAAAACTATTTGTGGGGAAAAAAAAAAAACTTCAATTTTTTTGGGAGCCACGTCGCACGACCGCGCAATTGTCAGTTAAAGCGACGCAGTGCCGAATCACAAAAAAGTGCTCTGGTCTTTGGCCAGCCAAATGGTCCGGGGCTGAAGTGGTTAACCAGATAACACTACAGGACTCCATATCCTCTACCCCAAAAAAGTCCCTCCACCCCCTCATCACCCCCATTGCTTTGGCAATGCTAGTATATAGTTGGTCCTGCCAATAACACAGACCTGAATTTGATATATTGGCGGGAGTTGAAGAGGGAGAATCAGAGAAACGTTGGGCGGACGGAGAGAAGAAACGAGAAGAAAGTTCGGGGAAGTTGTGGAAGTGGGTGAAGTTGTGGAATATCTGCAGTTTATTTCACAATCTTGTTCTGTAAGAGGGACCCAACGAGGGAGAGGAGAGACCGCACTCTGACCTCTGCACATGTCTTCTACATATATTACCAAAAGTATTGGGACGCCTGCCTTTACATGAACTTTAATGGCATCCCAGTCTTAGTCTGAAGGGTTCAATACTGAGTTGGCTCCGCCCTTTGCAGCTATAACAGCTTCACCTCTTCTGGGAAGGCTGTCCACAAGGTTTAGGAGTGTGTCTATGGGAATGTTTGACCATTCATCAAGGACTGTATTTGTGGGGTCAGGCCCAGATCGCAGTCTCCACATGAATTCATTCCAAAGGTGTTCTATCAGGTTGGGGTGCAGGCCAGTCAAGTTCCTCCAACCCAAACTCGCTCATCCATGTCTTCATGGCCTTTCCTTTGTACACTGGTGGGCAGTCATGTTGGAACAGGAAGGGGCCGTCCCCAAAACTGTTCCCACAAAGTTGGGTGCATTAAGTTGTCCAAAATGTCTTGGTATGCTGTCCCCTTAAGAGCTCCCTTCACTGGAACTAAAGGGCCAAGCCCAACCCCCAAAAAACAACCCTACACCTTAATCCCCCCTCCACCAAATGATTTGGACCAGTGCACAAAGCAAGGTCCATCAAGACATGGATGAGCGAGTTTGGGTTGGAGGAACTTGACTGGACTGCACAGAGTCCTGACCTCAATCCGATAGAACACCTATGGGAAGAATTACAGCAGAGACTGCGAGCCAGGCCTTCTCGTCCAACATCATGCCTGACCTCACAAATGCGCTTCTGAAAGAATGATCAAACATTCCCATAGACGCACTCCTAAACCTTGTGGACAGCCTTCCCAGAAGAGATAAAGCTGCAAAGGGCGGGGCCAACACAATATTGAACCCTATGGACTAAAACTGGGATGCCATTCAAGTTCAAGTGTGTGTAAAGGCAGGCGTCCCAATACTTTTGGCAATATAGTATGTTAAATATATATAGAAGACATAAAATACATCTTCTACTGGCTTTCTACAGGTCTCCAACCGGCCTTCTAGAGGTCATTTACCGGCCTTCTACATACAGTATATTATGGTGGCATTTAACATATCGTCGAAAGATCCTCTACCAGGCCCCTCGAGAGATCCTCTACCAGGCCCCTCGAGAGATCCTCTACCAGGCCCCTCGAGAGATCCTCTACCCGGCCCCTCGAGAGATCCTCTACCCGGCCCCTCGAGAGATCCTCTACCAGGCCCCTCGAGAGATCCTCTACCAGGCCCCTCGAGAGATCCTCTACCAGGCCCCTCGAGAGATCCTCTACCAGGCCCCTCGAGAGATCCTCTACCAGGCCCCTCGAGAGATCCTCTACCAGGCCCCTCGAGAGATCCTCTACCAGGCCCCTCGAGAGATCCTCTACCAGGCCCCTCGAGAGATCCTCTACCAAGGCCCCTCGAGAGATCCTCTACCAGGCCCCTCGAGAGATCCTCTACCAGGCCCCTCGAGAGATCCTCTACCAGGCCCCTCGAGAGATCCTCTACCAGGCCCCTCGAGAGATCCTCTACCAGGCCCCTCGAGAGATCCTCTACCAGGCCCCTCGAGAGATCCTCTACCAGGCCCCTCGAGAGATCCTCTACCAGGCCCCTCGAGAGATCCTCTACCAGGCCCCTCGAGAGATCCTCTACCAGGCCCCTCGAGAGATCCTCTACCAGGCCCCTCGAGAGATCCTCTACAAGGCCCCTCGAGAGATCCTCTACCGGCCCCTCGAGAGATCCTCTACCAGGCCCCTTGAGAGATCCTCTACCAGGCCCCTTGAGAGATCCTCTACCAGGCCCCTCGAGAGATCCTCTACAAGGCCCCTCGAGAGATCCTCTACCGGCCCCTCGAGAGATCCTCTACCAGGCCCCTCGAGAGATCCTCTACAAGGCCCCTCGAGAGATCCTCTACAAGGCCCCTCGAGAGATCCTCTACCGGCCTTCTATATACAGTATATTATGGTGGCATTTAAAAAAAGGGCAAAACTTATTTCAGGCAGGATCTAGAACAGGGTTCTTTTATCTGGTATCCTTAGGGGGGTACAAGAAACAAATCACCTGGAAACGGACTGCATCTCTAAATAATTTTTAAAAGGAAAGCTTCTGCATCGCTGAATGTGAAATCAAAGTGCCGAAAGAGACTTGTTGTGTCAATATCTGGACCTCCTTCCCATCTTCTGAGTGCACAACAGCAAAGCTCCCCCTAGTTGTAGCCAGTTGTTTATTTGTGATTTGCGGTTTATATAAATAAATATGAAACAAATCTTTATGGTTTTCTTCCAGCGGCCTTCTTCTTATCCATTAGTGAATAAAAGCACGCTACAGACACCGTGTGGGGCCCTCCTCGTCCCTACTAATACAAGAGGGGAGGATGATGAGGAAGGCCTGGTGAAGGTGGGGGGGGGGGGCAACATTGGGCCTCCACTGGGGGAGGGGGGGGGGGAACACATTGGGCCTCCACTGGGGGAGGGGGGGGGGGGACACATTGGGCCTCCACTGGGGGAGGACGGGACACATTGGGCCTCCACTGGGGGGGGACGGGACACATTGGGCCTCCACTGGGGGGGGACGGGACACATTGGGCCTCCACTGGGGGGGGGGGGGGGGGGGGGGGGGGGGGGGGGAACACATTGGGCCTCCACTGGGGGAGGGGGGGGGACACATTGGGCCTCCACTGGGGGGGGACGGGACACATTGGGCCTCCACTGGGGGGGGACGGGACACATTGGGCCTCCACTGGGGGGGGACGGGACACATTGGGCCTCCACTGGGGGGGGGGGGGGACACATTGGGCCTCCACTGGGGGGTCTGCCATTGTTCATAAATTAAGATATCCTGATCTAAACCATAAACCTAAAGATTGTAATGAGAACTTTATACCTAGAATTTGTATTTTTATTTTTCCCCCTTACATATTCTTTATATTGTTGATAATAAAGATTTTTTATTTTATTGTACCTGCTCAATTCAACATTGTTCAGCTAAAGAAGTGAGACTCTAGATATGTGCAGATGGGACCTGATCTGGTCACTTTGTCCTGCTACATCCCAATATGTATTTATCATCTATTGTGTAACTTGTTTCTATTAGTGTTCTGTTCAGTATATCCCCGTCAGTGCCCCCTGGTGGACACTCTGCACTACTTCTACCCTACAGACTGGAAGATATCAGAAGGGGAGGGGGGCCCTCTGACAGATGATGGAGCCCCAGATGTGACACTCTGGGGTGATCTGTGTGTGTGATAATAATAATAATGAGTGCCTCTGATGGTCATAAACCTTATTATTTATTTCAGGTATTTATAATGGCGCCAATTTACATGCTGTACATTCACACCAGTCCTCGTCCTCAGGAGCTTACAATCTAAGGTCCCCATCTCACATACATATACACTATATTACCAAAAGTATTGTGACGCCTGCCTTTACATGTTCATACTTTAATGGCATCCTTTAATACAGTGGTCTCCAAACTGCGGCCCGGGGGCCATATGCGGCTTTTTGCTTAATTTTATCAGGCCCTTAGGGTGCTTTTTTATTCATTGGCACCAATGAAGAGGCAGAAGTCCTCCCAGCAAAAAAGGGGCCAACAGTCCTCCCAGCAAAAAAGGGGCCAACAGTCCTCCCAGCAAAAAAGGGGCCAACAGTCCTCCCAGCAAAAAAGGGGCCAACAGTCCTCCCAGCAAAAAAGGGGACAACAGTCCTCCCAGCAAAAAAGGGGCAAAAGTCCTCCCAATGACACCAGTGATGAGGCAGAGTACCTCCCAGTGATGGGGCAGAGTACCTCCCAGTGATGGGGCAGAGTACCCCCTAGTGATGGGGCAGAGTACCCCCTAGTGATGGGGCAGAGTACCCCCTAGTGATGGGGCAGAGTACCCCCTAGTGACACCAATGATGGGGCAAAATTCCTCACAGTGATGGGGGAAGAATTTCTCCCAATAACGGGGTCCAAAGACACCAATGATGGGGTCCAATGACACAAATGATGGGGGATTTTGAGCTCCTGATTGCCACAGTCCGACCCCCTTAAAGTCTGGAGGACAGCAATCCGGCCCTTTGTTTAGAAAGTTTGGAGACCCCTGCTTTAATACATTTCTATGGTTTCTCTGCACCATAAAGGGTTAAAGCAGGGACAGTCATACTGAAACCCTTGTAGGAAGGACGATCATTCTCTGGAAGTCCTTCGTGTGGTCGGGTTGAAGATCTGACCGCACTCAGTGACTGTTCAGTCGGGTTCATAGAGGAAGTTCTATCCGACCTCAAGGGACAAACCGACCCCAAGGAAGTCACACCAGAGGGATAAATGACATAAGAAGTGCCAAGAGAGAGAAGTAAACGTGTTTAATGAATAATTCTTCTTCTGTTGGAGCCAGAGAGAGAGCCTGAAATCCCAAAACACGAGAGCGAGGCGACGAGACATCTGTCAGATTAGACATCCTACTATGTACAGAGGGGAGAAGTTCACACAAAACCGGGGCGCGGCACGCCGAGATTAACTATTTACTATCCAGGTCAGGATAGATAGAGAGATAGAGAGGACTTTCTCAACCTTCTACCCCAAAAGAACCCTCAAAATAATTTTTAGGTCTAGGGGAACCACTTCTAAAAATGTATTGGTGATCAGTGAGAAGAATGTCCCTTACATTGGTGATCAGTGAGAAGAATGTCCCTTACATTGGTGATCAGTGAGAAGAATGTTCCTTACATTGGTGGTCAGTGGGAAGAATGTTCCTTACATTGGTGATCAGTGAGAAGAATGTCCCTTACATTGGTGGTCAGTGGGAAGAATGTCCCTTACATTGGTGGTCAGTGGGAAGAATGTCCCTTAGATTGGTGGTCAGTGGGAAGAATGTCCCTTACATTGGTGATCAGTGAGAAGAATGTCCCTTACATTGGTGATCAGTGGGAAGAATGTTCCTTACATTGGTGATCAGTGAGAAGAATGTCCCTTACATTGGTGATCAGTGAGAAGAATGTCCCTTACATTGGTGATCAGTGAGAAGAATGTCCCTTGCATTGGTGATCAGTGAGAAGAATGTCCCTTACATTGGTGATCAGTGAGAAGAATGTCCCTTACATTGGTGGTCAGTGAGAAGAATGTCCCTTACAATCAGTCCCTTACATTGGTGATCAGTGAGAAGAACGTCCCTTACATTGGTGGTCAGTGAGAAGAATGTCCCTTACATTGGTGATCAGTGGGAAGAATGTTCCTTACATTGGTGATCAGTGAGAAGAACGTCCCTTACATTGGTGGTCAGTGAGAAGAACGTCCCTTACATTGGTGGTCAGTGAGAAGAACGTCCCTTACATTGGTGATCAGTGAGAAGAACGTCCCTTACATTGGTGGTCAGTGAGAAGAATGTCCCTTACATTGGTGATCAGTGGGAAGAATGTTCCTTACATTGGTGATCAGTGAGAAGAACGTCCCTTACATTGGTGATCAGTGAGAAGAATGTCCCTTACATTGGTGATCAGTGAGAAGAATGTCCCTTACATTGGTGATCAGTGGAAGAATGTCCCTTACATTGGTGATCAGTGAGAAGAACGTCCCTTACATTGGTGATCAGTGAGAAGAATGTTCCTTACATTGGTGATCAGTGGGAAGAATGTCCCTTACATTGGTGATCAGTGAGAAGAATGTCCCTTACATTGGTGATCAGTGAGAAGAATGTCCCTTACATTGGTGATCAGTGGGAAGAATGTTCCTTACATTGGTGATCAGTGAGAAGAATGTTCCTTACATTGGTGATCAGTGGGAAGAATGTCCCTTACATTGGTGATCAGTGAGAAGAATGTCCCTTACATTGGTGATCAGTGGGAAGAATGTCCCTTACATTGGTGATCAGTGAGAAGAATGTCCCTTACATTGGTGATCAGTGGGAAGAATGTCCCTTACATTGGTGATCAGTGAGAAGAATGTCCCTTACATTGGTGATCAGTGGGAAGAATGTTCCTTACATTGGTGATCAGTGGGAAGAAGAATGTCCCTTACATTGGTGATCAGTGGGAAGAATGTCCCTTACATTGGTGATCAGTGGGAAGAATGTCCCTTACATTGGTGATCAGTGAGAAGAATGTCCCTTACATTGGTGATCAGTGGGAAGAATGCCCCTTACATTGGTGATCAGTGGGAAGAATGTCCCTTACATTGGTGATCAGTGGGAAGAATGTTCCTTACATTGGTGATCAGTGAGAAGAATGTCCCTTACATTGGTGATCAGTGGGAAGAATGTCCCTTACATTGGTGATCAGTGGGAAGAATGTTCCTTACATTGGTGATCAGTGGGAAGAATGTCCCTTACATTGGTGATCAGTGAGAAGAATGTCCCTTACATTGGTGATCAGTGGGAAGAATGTTCCTTACATTGGTGATCAGTGGAAGAATGTCCCTTACATTGGTGATCAGTGGGAAGAATGTCCCTTACATTGGTGATCAGTGGAAGAATGTTCCTTACATTGGTGATCAGTGGGAAGAATGTCCCTTACATTGGTGATCAGTGAGAAGAATGTCCCTTACATTGGTGATCAGTGGGAAGAATGTCCCTTACATTGGTGATCAGTGGGAAGAATGTCCCTTACATTGGTGATCAGTGGGAAGAATGTCCCTTACATTGGTGATCAGTGGGAAGAATGTCCCTTACATTGGTGATCAGTGTGAAGAATGTCCCTTACATTGGTGATCAGTGGGAAGAATGTTCCTTACATTGGTGATCAGTGGGAAGAATGTTCCTTACATTGGTGATCAGTGAGAAGAATGTCCCTTACATTGGTGATCAGTGGGAAGAATGTCCCTTACATTGGTGATCAGTGGGAAGAATGCCCCTTACATTGGTGATCAGTGGGAAGAATGTTCCTTACATTGGTGATCAGTGGGAAGAATGCCCCTTACATTGGTGATCAGTGGGAAGAATGTTCCTTACATTGGTGATCAGTGGGAAGAATGCCCCTTACATTGGTGATCAGTGGGAAGAATGTTCCTTACATTGGTGATCAGTGGGAAGAATGCCCCTTACATTGGTGATCAGTGAGAAGAATGTCCCTTACATTGGTGATCAGTGGGAAGAATGTTCCTTACATTGGTGATCAGTGAGAAGAATGTTCCTTACATTGGTGATCAGTGGGAAGAATGTTCCTTACATTGGTGATCAGTGAGAAGAATGTCCCTTACATTGGTGATCAGTGGGAAGAATGTCCCTTACATTGGTGATCAGTGAGAAGAATGTCCCTTACATTGGTGATCAGTGGGAAGAATGCCCCTTACATTGGTGATCAGTGGGAAGAATGTCCCTTACATTGGTGATCAGTGGGAAGAATGTTCCTTACATTGGTGATCAGTGGGAAGAATGTTCCTTACATTGGTGATCAGTGAAGAATGTCCCTTAATTGGTGAATGAGAAGTCCCTTACATTGGTGATCAGTGGAAGAAGTCCCTTAATTGGTGTCAGTGGGAAGAATGTTCCTTACATTGGTGATCAGTGGGAAGAATGTTCCTTACATTGGTGATCAGTGGGAAGAATGTCCCTTACATTGGTGATCAGTGAGAAGAATGTCCCTTACATTGGTGATCAGTGGGAAGAATGTTCCTTACATTGGTGATCAGTGGGAAGAATGCCCCTTACATTGGTGATCAGTGAGAAGAATGTCCCTTACATTGGTGATCAGTGGGAAGAATGTTCCTTACATTGGTGATCAGTGAGAAGAATGTCCCTTACATTGGTGATCAGTGGGAAGAATGTTCCTTACATTGGTGATCAGTGAGAAGAATGTTCCTTACATTGGTGATCAGTGGGAAGAATGTTCCTTACATTGGTGATCAGTGAGAAGAATGTCCCTTACATTGGTGATCAGTGGGAAGAATGTCCCTTACATTGGTGATCAGTGAGAAGAATGTCCCTTACATTGGTGATCAGTGGGAAGAATGCCCCTTACATTGGTGATCAGTGAGAAGAATGTCCCTTACATTGGTGATCAGTGGGAAGAATGTTCCTTACATTGGTGATCAGTGAGAAGAATGTCCCTTACATTGGTGATCAGTGGGAAGAATGTTCCTTACATTGGTGATCAGTGGGAAGAATGCCCCTTACATTGGTGATCAGTGGGAAGAATGCCCCTTACATTGGTGATCAGTGGGAAGAATGTCCCTTAAATTGGTGATCAGTGGGAAGAATGTCCCTTAAATTGGTGGCCAGTGGGAAGAATGTCCCTTAAATTGGTGGCCAGTTGGGGGAACGCTCCATACATTGGTGGCCAGTTGGGGGAACCCTCCATACATTGGTGGCCAGTTGGGGGAACCCTCCATACATTGGTGGCCAGTAGGTAGAACATCCCTTAAATTGGTGGCCAGTGAGACGAATGCTCCTTACAATGGCGGCCAGTAGGTGGCATGCTCCTTACATTAGAGGTCAGTAGGTAGAATGACCCTGGTGGCCAATGGGAAGAATGCCCTTTACATTCATGGTAGTCAGAAGGAAGAATACCACCCTACAGTGGTGGCCAGAATGCCACCTTAACAGAAACCTAAAAAAGACCATTGGTGTCACACCTCTGAGTGGCATTGGCCCCATAACTGTGCAGCACCATCAGTTAGGAGTCAGTCAGCTCAGGGGACCTCTGGAGGAATCGTTCTACAGAACCCCGATTAAGAAGTTCTATACATTTACATGTAGATCATCTCCATGCACAGAATTATCTCTATAGTAGCTTTGCAGACAGATCTATCTACACACAACCCTCTATCCCTGGGGTGGTGTTGCAGACATGCTGGGATTTGTAGTTCCCCAGTCCGTCCTGCCTGTCCGTCCATCCCCATCAGAAGACACCTCACCCATTGCAGACACCAGGAAACCCATCTGACAGCAGAACTCCAGTGAACCCATCCCTGACACCAGAACTCCAGTGAACCCATCCCTGGCACCAGGAACCAATCCCTGACACCAGAACTCCAGTGAACCCATCTCTGACACCAGAACTCCAGTAAGACCATCCCTGACACCAGAACTCCAGTAAGACCATCCCTGACACCAGGAACCAATCCCTGACACCAGAACTCCAGTGAACCCATCCCTGACACCAGAACTCCAGTGAACCCATCCCTGACACCAGAACTCCAGTGAACCCATCTCTGACACCAGAACTCCAGTGAACCCATCCCTGACACCAGAACTCCAGTGAACCCATCCCTGGCACCAGGAACCCCCTGGAAGGACAATGCCCCCCTCCTCCTCCCCAGGTGAGTACCTGTCCTGCCTCCTTACCTCCAGGATCTGTACATAGCTAGCAGGGAACCATCCCCGGAGCCCGTCCTTCTCTCCTTCCCACCATCCTCCATCCGACACCTGCAGCACACTGATCACCTCTCCGGCCTCGAACTTCAGTCCCTGCTGGTGGTGCTCCCCGGAGAAGGAGTACAGGCTCCGGCACAGGGACCCGGACATGTCCGGGGGGGGAGGGAGGGGGACCGGGCTGGGTCACAAGTCCTCCATGACTCGCTCCGATCTCTCCGGATCCACACAAGTCCCTTCACTCTCCGCCGCTCAACCCACACTGAGAGGGAGGGAGCGGAGGGAGTCCTCCCTATACTCCACCGCCCGGCCAATCAGAGAGCGAGGAGGAGGGGGAGCAACACTCATCTGTCACCGGAGGGGGAGACCTACCTGCCCGATCCTTCTCCGACACCTACCTACCTAATCAGACCGCCACCTACCTACCTGCCCGATTCTTCTCCGACACCTACCTACCTGATCAGACCTACCTGACCAGACGGACACCTACCTACCTAATCAGACCTACCTGACCAGACAGACACCTACCTACCTAATCAGACCGCCACCTACCTACCTGCCCGATCCTTCTCCGACACCTACCTACCTAATCAGACCGCCACCTACTTACCTGCCCGATCCTTCTCCGACACCTACCTACTGATCAGACCTACCTGACCAGACAGACACCTACCTACCTAATCAGACCTACCTGACCAGACAGACACCTACCTACCTAATCAGACCGCCACCTACCTACCTGCCCGATTCTTCTCCGACTGCCCACCACCTGTTCCTGACTGCCCCTTACCTGACCACCTGTTCTGCTCCCACTGCCCTTATCTGCCTGTTCCTGCTCGTCTGCCCCTTACCCACCACCTGTTCCTGCTACCTACTGCACCTTACCTGACGTTCTGTTCCCACTGCCCTACCTGAGATGTTCCTGCTCCCACTGCCCATTACTGACCTGACCTGCCTGTTCCTGCTCCCACTGCCCTTACCTACTGTTCCTGCTCCCACTGCCCCTTACTGCTCCCCTCCACTGCCCCTTACCCATTCCTGTTCCTGCTCCTGCCCCTTACTGTTCCTGCTCCCACTGCCCCTTATCTGCCTGTTCCTGCTCTGACTGCCCCTTACCCACCTGTTCCTGCTCCCACTGCCCCTTATCTGCCTGTTCCTGCTCTGACTGCCACTTACCCACCTGTTCCTGCTCCCACTGCCCCTTACCTGACTGTTCCTGTTCCCACTGCCCATTACCTGACTGTTCCTGCTCCCACTGCCCCTTACCTGCCTGTTCCTGCTCCCACTGCCCCTTATCTGCCTGTTCCTGCTCCCACTGCCCCTTACCTGCCTGTTCCTGCTCCCACTGCCCCTTATCTGCCTGTTCCTGCTCTGACTGCCCCTTACCCACTGTTCCTGCTCCCACTGCCCCTTATCTGCCTGTTCCTGCTCTGACTGCCCCTTACCCACCTGTTCCTGCTCCCATCTGCCTGTTCCTGCTCTGACTGCCACTTACCACCTGTTCCTGCACTGCCCCTTACCTGACTGTTCCTGTTCCTGCTCCCACTGCCCATTACCTGACTGTTCCTTCCCACCCCCTTACCTGCCTGTTCCTGCTCCCACTGCCCCTTATCTGCCTGTTCCTGCTCCCACTGCCCTTACCCACCTGCCTGTTCCTGCTCCCACTGCCCCTTATCTGCCTGTTCCTGCTCTGACTGCCCTTACCCTGTTCCTGCTCCCACTGCCCCTTATCTGCCTGTTCTGACTGCCCCTGCGCCCACCTGTTCCTGCTCCCACTGCCCTTATGACTGCCTGTTCCTGCTCTGACTGCCACTTACCCACCTGTTCCTGCTCCCACTGCCCCCTGACTGTTCCTTCCCACTGCCCCATTACCTGTTCCTGCTCCCACTGCCCCTTACCTGACTGTTCCTGCTCCCACTGCCCCCATGCCTGTTCCTGCTCCCACTGCCCCTTACCTGCCTGTTCCTGCTCCCACTGCCCCTTACCTGCCTGTTCCTGCTCCCACTGCCCCTTACCTGCCTGTTCCTGCTCCCACTGCCCCTTATGACTGCCTGTTCCTGCTCCCTGACTGCCCCTTACCTGCCCCTTACCCACCTGTTCCTGCTCCCACTGCCCCTTATCTGCTCCCCTGTTCCTGCTCTGACTGCCTGTTCCTGCTCCCACTGCCCCACCTGTTCCTGCTCCCCACTGCCCCTTATCTGCCTGTTCCTGCTCTGACTGCTGCCCTTACCCACCTGTTCCTGCTCCCACTGCCCCTTATCTGCCTGTTCCTGCCCTCTGACTGCCACCTACCCACCTGTTCCTGCTCCCACTGCCCCTTACCTGACTGTTCCTGTTCCCACTGCCCATTACCTGACTGTTCCTGCTCCCACTGCCCCTTACCTGCCTGTTCCTGCTCCCACTGCCCCTTATCTGCCTGTTCCTGCTCCCACTGCCCCTTACCTGCCTGTTCCTGCTCCCACTGCCCCTTATCTGCCTGTTCCTGCTCTGACTGCCCCTTACCCACCTGTTCCTGCTCCCACTGCCCCTTATCTGCCTGTTCCTGCTCTGACTGCCCCTTACCCACCTGTTCCTGCTCCCACTGCCCCTTATCTGCCTGTTCCTGCTCTGACTGCCACTTACCCACCTGTTCCTGCTCCCACTGCCCCTTACCTGACTGTTCCTGTTCCCACTGCCCATTACCTGACTGTTCCTGCTCCCACTGCCCCTTACCTGCCTGTTCCTGCTCCCACTGCCCTTTACCTGACTGTTCCTGCTCCCACTGCCCCTTACATGCCTGTTCCTGCTCCCACTGCCCCTTACCTGCCTGTTCCTGCTCCCACTGCCCCTTACCTGCCTGTTCCTGCTCCCACTGCCCCTTACCTGACTGTTCCTGCTCCCACTGCCCCTTACATGCCTGTTCCTGCTCCCACTGCCCCTTACCTGACTGTTCCTGCTCCCACTGCCACTTATCTGCCTGTTCCTGCTCTGACTGCCCCTTACCTGCCTGTTCCTGCTCTGACTGCCCCTTACCCACCTGTTCCTGCTCCCACTGCCCCTTATCTGCCTGTTCCTGCTCTGACTGCCACTTACCCACCTGTTCCTGCTCCCACTGCCCCTTACCTGACTGTTCCTGTTCCCACTGCCCATTACCTGACTGTTCCTGCTCCCACTGCCCCTTACCTGCCTGTTCCTGCTCCCACTGCCCCTTATCTGCCTGTTCCTGCTCTGACTGCCCCTTACCTGCCTGTTCCTGCTCTGACTGCCCCTTACCCACCTGTTCCTGCTCCCACTGCCCCTTATCTGCCTGTTCCTGCTCTGACTGCCACTTACCCACCTGTTCCTGCTCCCACTGCCCCTTACCTGACTGTTCCTGTTCCCACTGCCCATTACCTGACTGTTCCTGCGCCCACTGCCCCTTACCCACCTGTTCCTGCTCCCACTGCCCCTTATCTGCCTGTTTCTGCTCCCACTGCCCCTTACCTGACTGTTCCTGCTCCCACTGCCCCTTACCTGCCTGTTCCTGCTCCCACTGCCCCTTACCTGACTGTTCCTGCTCCCACTGCCCTTTACCTGACTGTTCCTGCTCCAACTGCCCCTTACCTGACTGTTCCTGCTCCCACTGCCCCTTACCTGACTGTTCCTGCTCCCACTGCCCCTTACCTGACTGTTCCTGCTCCCACTGCCCCTTACCTGACTGTTCCTGCTCCCACTGCCCCTTACCTGCCTGTTCCTGCTCCCACTGCCCCTTATCTGCCTGTTCCTGCTCTGACTGCCCCTTACCTGCCTGTTCCTGCTCTGACTGCCCCTTACACACCTGTTCCTGCTCCCACTGCCCCTTATCTGCCTGTTCCTGCTCTGACTGCCACTTACCCACCTGTTCCTGCTCCCACTGCCCCTTACCTGACTGTTCCTGTTCCCACTGCCCATTACCTGACTGTTCCTGCTCCCACTGCCCCTTACCTGCCTGTTCCTGCTCCCACTGCCCTTTACCTGACTGTTCCTGCTCCCACTGCCCCTTACATGCCTGTTCCTGCTCCCACTGCCCCTTACCTGCCTGTTCCTGCTCCCACTGCCCCTTACCTGCCTGTTCCTGCTCCCACTGCCCCTTACCTGACTGTTCCTGCTCCCACTGCCCCTTACATGCCTGTTCCTGCTCCCACTGCCCCTTACCTGACTGTTCTTGCTCCCACTGCCCCTTACCTGACTGTTCCTGCTCCTACTGCCCCTTACCTGCCTGTTCCTGCTCCCACTGACCCTTACCTGCCTGTTCCTGCTCTGACTGCCCCTTACACACCTGTTCCTGCTCCCACTGCCCCTTATCTGCCTGTTCCTGCTCTGACTGCCACTTACCCACCTGTTCCTGCTCCCACTGCCCCTTACCTGACTGTTCCTGTTCCCACTGCCCATTACCTGACTGTTCCTGCTCCCACTGCCCCTTACCTGCCTGTTCCTGCTCCCACTGCCCCTTATCTGCCTGTTCCTGCTCTGACTGCCCCTTACCTGCCTGTTCCTGCTCTGACTGCCCCTTACCCACCTGTTCCTGCTCCCACTGCCCCTTATCTGCCTGTTCCTGCTCTGACTGCCACTTACCCACCTGTTCCTGCTCCCACTGCCCCTTACCTGACTGTTCCTGTTCCCACTGCCCATTACCTGACTGTTCCTGCGCCCACTGCCCCTTACCCACCTGTTCCTGCTCCCACTGCCCCTTATCTGCCTGTTTCTGCTCCCACTGCCCCTTACCTGACTGTTCCTGCTCCCACTGCCCCTTACCTGCCTGTTCCTGCTCCCACTGCCCCTTACCTGACTGTTCCTGCTCCCACTGCCCTTTACCTGACTGTTCCTGCTCCCACTGCCCTTTACCTGACTGTTCCTGCTCCCACTGCCCCTTACCTGACTGTTCCTGCTCCCACTGCCCCTTACCTGACTGTTCCTGCTCCCACTGCCCCTTACCTGACTGTTCCTGCTCCCACTGCCCCTTACCTGCCTGTTCCTGCTCCCACTGCCCCTTATCTGCCTGTTCCTGCTCTGACTGCCCCTTACCTGCCTGTTCCTGCTCTGACTGCCCCTTACCCACCTGTTCCTGCTCCCACTGCCCCTTATCTGCCTGTTCCTGCTCTGACTGCCACTTACCCACCTGTTCCTGCTCCCACTGCCCCTTACCTGACTGTTCCTGTTCCCACTGCCCATTACCTGACTGTTCCTGCGCCCACTGCCCCTTACCCACCTGTTCCTGCTCCCACTGCCCCTTATCTGCCTGTTTCTGCTCCCACTGCCCCTTACCTGACTGTTCCTGCTCCCACTGCCCCTTATCTGACTGTTCCTGCTCCCACTGCCCTTTACCTGACTGTTCCTGCTCCCACTGCCCCTTATCTGCCTGCTCCTGCTCTGACTGCCCCTTACCTGCCTGTTCCTGCCCCCACTGCCCCTTATCTGCCTGTTCCTGTTCCCACTGCCCATTACCTGCCTGTTCCTGTTCCCACTGTCCCTTACCTGCCTGTTCCTGCTCTGACTGCCCCTTACCCGCCTGTTTCTGCTCCCACTGCCCCTTACCTGCCTGTTCCTGCTCCCGCTGCACTTTACCTGACTGTTCCTGCTCCCACTGCCCCTTACCTGACTGTTCCTGCTCCCACTGCCCTTTACCTGACTGTTCCTGCTCCCACTGCCCCTTACCTGATTGTTCCTGCTCCCACTGCCCCTTACCTGACTGTTCCTGCTCCCACTGCCCCTTACCTGACTGTTCCTGCTCCCACTGCTCCTTACCTGACTGTTCCTGCTCCCACTGCCCTTTACCTGATTGTTCCTGCTCCCACTGCCCCTTATCTGCCTGTTCCTGCTCTGACTGTCCCTTACCTGCCTGTTCCTGCTCTGACTGCCCTTTACCTGACTGTTCCTGCTCCCACTGCCCCTTACCTGCCTGTTCCTGCTCTGACTGCCCCTTACCTGACTGTTCCTGTTCCCACTGCCCATTACCTGACTGTTCCTGCTCTGACTGCCCCTTACCCACCTGTTCCTACTCCCACTGCCCCTTACCCACCTGTTCCTGCTCCCACTGCCCCTTACCTGCCTGTTCCTGTTCCCACTGCCCCTTACCTGACTGTTCCTGCTCCCACTGTCCCTTACCTGACTGTTCCTGCTCCCACTGCACCTTACCCGCCTGTTCCTGCTCCCACTGCCCCTTACCTGTCTGTCCCTGCTCCCACTGCCCCTTACCTGCCTGTTCCTGCTCCCACTGCCCCTTACAAGCCTGTTTCTGCTCCCACTGCCCTTTACCTGACTCTTCCTGCGCCCACTGCCCCTTATCTGCCTGTTCCTGCGCCCACTGCCCCTTTCCCGCCTGTTCCTGCTCTGACTGCCACTTACCCACCTGTTCCTGCTCCCACTGCCCCTTATCTGCCTGTTCCTGCTACCACTGCCCCTTACCTGACTGTTCCTGTTCCCCACGGCCCATTACCTGACTGTTCCTGCTCCCACTGTCCCTTACCTTACTGTTCCTGCTCCCACTGCACCTTACCCGCCTGTTCCTGCTCCTGCTGCCCTTTACCTGACTGTTCCTGCTCCCACTGCACCTTACCCGCCTGTTCCTGCTCCCACTGCACCTTACCCGCCTGTTCCTGCTCCCACTGCCCCTTATCTGCCTGTTCCTGCTCTGACTGTCCCTTACCTGCCTGTTCCTGCTCTGACTGCCCTTTACCTGACTGTTCCTGCGCCCACTGCCCCTTATCTGCCTGTTCCTGCTCTGACTGCCCCTTTCCCGCCTGTTCCTGCTCCCACTGCCCCTTACCCGCCTGTTCCTGCTCCTGCTGCCCTTTACCTGACTGTTCCTGCTCCCACTGCACCTTATCTGCCTGATCTTACTTCATTCCGCAGTCCCCACCTACTTGTCTGTTCCTCCTCCAGTTGCCACTTGCCAGCCCGAATCTAATTCAGTTGCCCACCTACCTGCCTGATCTCACTCCAGTTACCTGCCGGACCAAACTGCCCACCTTTCTGCCTGATACGACGCCAACTGCCACCTACCTTTCCGCTCATTATCCAACTCTCCTAATGTCAAAGATGAAACTATTCCCAAGTATACAAAGTATCTATTTCCTTCTTATATATCCTTCCCTCATACGGGTCCATCCAACTCCCGGGATCTATAATCCTCATTCCCCTCCACCAATGATCATCACAGGGAAATACTGCATGCTCACCACTAGATGGAGCTGGCAGGAAATACACACAGTGTTGTTTATTCTCCATCATTCTATCACCAACAGCTCCTTCTAGTGGCCATTATGTATTTTCCTGATTCACAGCTATTCTGTATGACCGAATAACATTCAACCTGGACAAAAAAAAACATAAAACGGCTATATTCTATTCATTTTTTCCATTCTTCTATTCTATTGTTTTATTTTATATTCAAATTTATTTTGACGGTTCGAATTTCAGAAGATGGTTATATTCATTCTATTTTATTGTATTCTGTTCCCCCATTTTCTATACTGTCATTTTCTATTCTATTTTATTTTATTCTGTTTTACTCTTTTCTATTCTACAATAGCATTTTGTTTTCTATTTTATTATTTTATATTCTACTCTATTCCTTTATTTTTCTATTATATTCTATTCTTTTTTTTTCCGAATTCTATTACACTATTATATTCCTTCTTTTTTTCTATTCTTTTTTTCCATTCCCCTTTTTTCTATTCTATTCTTTTATTTCCTACTCTATCTTATTCTTTTCTATTCAATTTTATTCTATTCAGTTTTACTCTTTTCTATTCTATTATTTTGTTTTCTATTCTTTTCTATTATATTCCTTTATTTGTAATCCTTTTTCCCCTATTTCCTTATTTTCTATTCTATTCCTTTATGTTCTATTATATTTTATTGCATTATGTTTTGTTGCACTCTATTATTTTCTATTCTGTTTCGTTTTACTCTATTCTTTTCTATTTACTCTAGTATTTTATTTTCTATTCTATTATTTTCTATTCTATTCCTTTAGTTTTCGATGATATTTTATTCCAATCTTTTTTTCTATTCTATTACACTATTTTGTTCCTTTATTTTCTATTTTTTTTCCATTCCCCTATTTTCTATTCTATTTTTTTATTTTCTACTCTATCCTATTCTTTTCTATTCAATTTTATTCTATTCAGTTTTACTCTTTTCTATTCTAGTATTTTGTTTTCTATTCTACTCCTTTATTTTTCTATTATATTTTATTCCAAACTTTGATTATATTCTTTTACGCACTTCTATTCCTTTATTTTTAATTCTTTTCCCCCATTCCCTTATTTTCTATTCCTTTATTTTCTATTCTATTATTTTCTATTCTATTTGATTGTATTCTGTTCTGTACTTTATTCTTTTCTATTCTGTTTTGTTTTACTCTTATTTTCTATTCTTTTTTTATTCCATCCCCTTATCTTCTATTCTATTCTCTTTTCTATTCTATCCGATTCTGTTCTGTTTCACTCTATGCTTTTATTTTCCATTCCCCTATTTTCCATTCTATTCCTTTATTTTCTATTCTATCCTATTGTTTCCTATTCTACCCTATTTTATTCTGTTATGTTGCACTTCTATTCTTTTCAATTCCTTTTTATTCTTTTCTGTTTTACTCTTTTCTATTCTACTCTAGTATTTTGTTTTCTATTATATTATTTTCTATTCTATTCCTTTATTTTTCTATTATATTTTATTCCAATCTTTTCAATTCTATTCTTTTATGCGATTCTATTGCTTTATTTTTTTCTATTCCCTTATTTTCTATTCTATTATTGTCTATTCTATTACTTTATTTTCTATTCTATTCTCTTATTTTCTATGCTATCCGATACTGTTTTGTATCACTCTCTTCTATTTTGTTTTACTCTAGTATCCTATTTTTTTATTTTAGTCAATTACTTTATATTCTATTCCTTTATGTTTCTATTCTATACTAGTTTATGCTTTTCTAGTCTATTCCTTTATTTTCTATTCTCTTATTTTCTATTCTATCCGATACTGTTCTGTTTCACTCTATTCTTTTCTATTCTATTTTGTTTTACTCTAGTATCCTATTTTTTATTTTAGTCTATTAGTTTATATTCTATTCCTTTATGTTTCTATTCTATACTAGTTTATGCTTTTCTAGTCTATTCCTTTATTTTCTATTCTCTTATTTTCTATTCTATCCGATACTGTTCTGTTTCACTCTATTCTTTTCTATTCTATTTTGTTTTACTCTAGTATCCTATTTTTTATTTTAGTCTATTAGTTTATATTCTATTCCTTTATGTTTCCATTCTATACTAGTCTATGCTTTTCTAGTCTATTCCTTTATTTTCTATTCTCTTATTTTCTATTCTATCCAATACTGTTCGGTTTCACTCTATTATTTTCTATTCTATTTGGTTTTACTCTAGTATCCTATTTTCTATTACTTTATATTCTATCCCTTTGTCTATTCTATACTAGTCTATGCTTTTGTATTCTATTCCTTTATTTTCTATTCTTTTTTTTATTCCATTCTCGTTTTCAATTGAGATTGGGGAAAGCACACATTGCATTAGGTGCAGCCTGGGAGAAGTCATTAGGTGATGTAATGAGGAGGACCTGTCACCCGCTTTGGATCTCCGGAGGGGTGGGGTTTATCTGGGGTGGGGGGGCGGAGCTCAGCCAATCACAGACGATGATTTATAGCGCAGCTCCACTTTTTCTCGCAGATCCTCAGGAGATCCTCCCAAATCTTCTCCGGTGAGAAACTCGGATCTGCCAACTGTCACTCTCCCCTCCCCCGCCATCTATACAAGGGAAGAAAAATGGCTGCTTCCTTAACCCCTTCCATTAAGGCTTGATAGGCGACACAGATAGGCACAGATAGATGGCATGAATGGGCACTGATAGGTGGCACGGATAGGCATGGATGGGCGCTGATAGGTGGCACGGATGGGCACAGATAGGCAGCACGGATGGGCATGGATAGGCGACACAAATTGGCACTGATAGGCGACACAGGTGGGCACAGATAGATGGCATGAATGGGCACTGATAGGTGGCACAGATAGGCATGGATGGGCGCTGATAGGTGGCACAGATAGGCATGGATGGGCACTGATAGGTGGCACGGATAGGCATGGATGGGCACTGATAGGTGGCATGGATGGGCATGGATGGGCACTGATAGGTGACACAGATGGGCACGGATGGGCACTAATAGGTGGCACGGATAGGCATGGATGGGCACTGATAGGTGGCACGGATGGGCACTGATAGGTGGCACAGATGGGCATGGATGGGCACTAATAGGTGGCACGGATAGGCATTAATGGGCACTGATAGTTGGCACGGGTGGACATGGATGGGCACTGATAGGTGGCACGGATGGGCATATATGTACTGTATTATATTGTATTTATGGATGCCAATCAGTGCCAAACAACAATGTCTGCCAATCATTGAAAATAAATAAATAAAAAAATAAGTAATTTGTCTTGTGTAAAAGGGGGGGGGGGGGGGGAGTTGCCATCCGAGCCCTTTAATAAAAAAAAAAAAAAAAAAAAAAATATATAAAAAATGTATTTAAAAAAAGGGGGTTTGCCATCCGGGCCCCTGAAGTCGCAAGCGAGCCCTAATAAAGTCGCAAGGAAACCCTAATGAAGTCGCAAGCAAGCCCTGATGAAGTCGCAAGCCCTAATGAAGTCGCAAGCCCTAATGAAGTCGCAAGCAGGCCCTGATGAAGTCGCAAGCCCTAATGAAGTCGCAAGCAAGCCCTGATGAAGTCGCAAGCCCTAATGAAGTCGCAAGCAAGCCCTAATGAAGTCGCAAGCAGGCCCTGAAGTCGCAAGCCCTAATGAAGTCGCAAGCAAGCCCTGATGAAGTCGCAAGCCCTAATGAAGTCGCAAGCAAGCCCTGATGAAGTCGCAAGCCCTAATGAAGTCGCAAGCACTGATGAAGTCGCAAGCCCTAATGAAGTTGCAAGCAAGCCCTAATGAAGTCGCAAGCCCTAATGAATTCGCAAGCAAGCATTGATGAAGTCGCAAGCCCTAATAAAGTCGCAAGCAAGCCCTAATGAAGTCGCAAGCAAGCACTGATGAAGTCGCAAGCCCTAATGAATTCGCAAGCAAGCATTGATGAAGTCGCAAGCCCTAATGAAGTCGCAAGCAAGCCCTAATGAAGTCGCAAGCCCTAATGAAGTTGCAAGCAAGCCCTGATGAAGTCGCAAGCAAGCCCTGATGAAGTCGCAAGCCCTAATGAAGTTGCAAGCAAGCCCTGATGAAGTCGCAAGCCCTAATGAAGTCGCAAGCAAGCCCTGATGAAGTCGCAAGCAAGCCCTAATGAAGTCGCAGGCAGGCCCTGATGAAGTCGCAAGCCCTAATGAAGTCGCAAGCCCTAATGAAGTCGCAAGCAAGCCCTGATGAAGTCGCAAGCCCTAATGAAGTCGCAAGCAAGCCCTGATGAAGTCGCAAGCCCTAATGAAGTCGCAAGCACTGATGAAGTCGCAGGCCCTGATGAAGTCGCAAGCCCGAATGAAGTCTCAAGCAAGCACTGATGAAGTCGCAAGCCCTAATGAAGTCGCAAGCCCTAATGAAGTCGCAAGCCCTAATGAAGTCGCAAGCAAGCCCTGATGAAGTCGCAAGCCCTAATGAAGTCTCAAGCAAGCCCTAATGAAGTCGCAAGCAAGCCCTGATGAAGTCGCAAGCCCTAATGAAGACGCAAGCCCTAATGAAGTCGCAAGCAAGCCCTGATGAAGTCGCAAGCCCTAATGAAGTCTCAAGCAAGCCCCGATGAAGTCGCAAGAAAGCCCTAATGAAGTCGCAAGCCCTATTGAAGTCGCAAGCAAGCCCTGATGAAGTCGCAAGCCCTAATGAAGTCTCAAGCAAGCCCTAATGAAGTCTCAAGCAAGCCCTAATGAAGTCGCAAGCAAGCACTGATGAAGTCGCAAGCCTTAATGAAGTCGCAAGCTCTAATGAAGTCGCAAGCAAGCCCTAATGAAGTCGCAAGCAAGCCCTGATGAAGTCGCAAGCCCTAATGAAGTCTCAAGCAAGCACTGATGAGACTTCATTAGGGCCTGCTTGAGACTTCATTAGGGCTTGCGACTTCATTAGGGCTTGAGACTTCATTAGGGCTTGCGACTTCATCAGTGCTTGCTTGCGACTTCATTAGGGCTTGCGACTTCATTAGGGCTTGCTTGAGACTTCATTAGGGCTTGCGACTTCAAGCAAGCCCTAATGAAGTCGCAAGCCCTAATGAAGTCGCAAGCAAGCACTGAAGTCGCAAGCCCTAATGAAGTCGCAAGCAAGCCCTGATGAAGTCGCAAGCCCTAATGAATTCGCAAGCAAGCATTGATGAAGTCGCAAGCCCTAATGAAGTCGCAAGCAAGCCCTAATGAAGTCGCAAGCACTGATGAAGTCGCAAGCCCTAATGAATTCGCAAGCAAGCATTGATGAAGTCGCAAGCCCTAATGAAGTCGCAAGCAAGCCCTGATGAAGTCGCAAGCCCTAATGAAGTTGCAAGCAAGCCCTGATGAAGTCGCAAGCCCTAATGAAGTCGCAAGCAAGCCCTGATGAAGTCGCAAGCAAGCCCTAATGAAGTCGCAGGCAGGCCCTGATGAAGTCGCAAGCCCTAATGAAGTCGCAAGCAAGCCCTGATGAAGTCGCAAGCCCTAATGAAGTCGCAAGCAAGCCCTGATGAAGTTGCAAGCCCTAATGAAGTCTCAGGCAGGCCCTGATGAAGTCGCAAGCCCTAATGAAGTCGCAAGCAAGCCCTGATGAAGTCGCAAGCCTTAATGAAGTCGCAAGCAAGCCCTGATGAAGTCGCAAGCCCTAATGAAGTCGCAAGCACTGATGAAGTCGCAGGCCCTGATGAAGTCGCAAGCCCTAATGAAGTCTCAAGCAAGCACTGATGAAGTCGCAAGCCCTAATGAAGTCGCAAGCCCTAATGAAGTCGCAAGCAAGCCCTGATGAAGTCGCAAGCCCTAATGAAGTCTCAAGCAAGCCCTAATGAAGTCGCAAGCAAGCCCTGATGAAGTCGCAAGCCCTAATGAAGACGCAAGCCCTAATGAAGTCTCAAGCAGGCCCTAATGAAGTCGCAAGAAAGCCCTAATGAAGTCGCAAGCCCTATTGAAGTCGCAAGCAAGCACTGATGAAGTCGCAAGCCCTAATGAAGTCGCAAGCCCTAATGAAGTCGCAAGCAAGCCCTGATGAAGTCGCAAGCCCTAATGAAGTCTCAAGCAAGCCCTAATGAAGTCGCAAGCAAGCCCTGATGAAGTCGCAAGCCCTAATGAAGACGCAAGCCCTAATGAAGTCTCAAGCAGGCCCTGATGAAGTCTCAAGCAGGCCCTAATGAAGTCGCAAGAAAGCCCTAATGAAGTCGCAAGCCCTATTGAAGTCGCAAGCAAGCCCTGATGAAGTCGCAAGCCCTAATGAAGTCGCAAGCACTGATGAAGTCGCAGGCCCTGATGAAGTCGCAAGCCCTAATGAAGTCTCAAGCAACCACTGATGAAGTCGCAAGCCCTAATGAAGTCGCAAGCCCTAATGAAGTCGCAAGCAAGCCCTGATGAAGTCGCAAGCCCTAATGAAGTCTCAAGCAAGCCCTAATGAAGTCGCAAGCAAGCCCTGATGAAGTCGCAAGCCCTAATGAAGACGCAAGCCCTAATGAAGTCTCAAGCAGGCCCTGATGAAGTCTCAAGCAGGCCCTAATGAAGTCGCAAGAAAGCCCTAATGAAGTCGCAAGCCCTATTGAAGTCGCAAGCAAGCACTGATGAAGTCGCAAGCCCTAATGAAGTCGCAAGCCCTAATGAAGTCGCAAGCAAGCCCTGATGAAGTCGCAAGCCCTAATGAAGTCTCAAGCAAGCCCTAATGAAGTCGCAAGCAAGCCCTGATGAAGTCGCAAGCCCTAATGAAGACGCAAGCCCTAATGAAGTCTCAAGCAAGCCCTAATGAAGTCTCAAGCAGGCCCTAATGAAGTCGCAAGAAAGCCCTAATGAAGTCGCAAGCCCTATTGAAGTCGCAAGCCCTAATGAAGTCTCAAGCAGGCCCTGATGAAGTCGCAAGCAAGCACTGATGAAGTCGCAAGCCCTAATGAAGTCGCAAGCTCTAATGAAGTCGCAAGCAAGCCCTAATGAAGTCGCAAGCAAGCCCTGATGAAGTCGCAAGCCCTAATGAAGTCTCAAGCAAGCCCTGATGAAGTCGCAAGCCCTAATGAAGTCTCAAGCAAGCCCTGATGAAGTCGCAAGCCCTAATGAAGTCGCAAGCCCTAATGAAGTCTCAAGCAGGCCCTAATGAAGTCGCAAGCAAGCCCTAATGAAGTCGCAAGCCCTATTGAAGTCGCAAGCAAGCCCTAATGAAGTCGCAAGCAAGCACTGATGAGACTTCATTAGGGCTTGCGACTTCATCAGTGCTTGCTTGAGACTTCATTAGGGCTTGCGACTTCATCAGGGCTTGCTTGCGACTTCATTAGAGCTTGCGACTTCATTAGGGCTTGCGACTTCATCAGTGCTTGCTTGCGACTTCATTAGGGCTTGCTTGAGACTTCATCAGGGCCTGCTTGAGACTTCATTAGGGCTTGCGACTTCATTAGGGCTTGAGACTTCATTAGGGCTTGCTTGAGACTTCATTAGGGCTTGCGACTTCATCAGGGCTTGCTTGCGACTTCATTAGGGCTTGCTTGCGACTTCATTAGAGCTTGCGACTTCATTAGGGCTTGCGACTTCATCAGTGCTTGCTTGCGACTTCATTAGGGCTTGCTTGAGACTTCATCAGGGCCTGCTTGAGACTTCATTAGGGCTTGCGACTTCATTAGGGCTTGCGACTTCATCAGTGCTTGCTTGCGACTTCATTAGGGCTTGCGACTTCATTAGGGCTTGCTTGAGACTTCATTAGGGCTTGCGACTTCAAGCAAGCCCTAATGAAGTCGCAAGCCCTAATGAAGTCGCAAGCAAGCACTGATGAAGTCGCAAGCCCTAATGAAGTCGCAAGCAAGCCCTGATGAAGTCGCAAGCCCTAATGAAGTTGCAAGCAAGCCCTGATGAAGTCGCAAGCCCTAATGAAGTCGCAAGCAAGCCTTGATGAAGTCGCAAGCCCTAATGAATTCGCAAGCAAGCCCTAATGAAGTCGCAGGCAGGCCCTGATGAAGTCGCAAGCCCTAATGAAGTCGCAAGCAAGCACTGATGAAGTCGCAAGCCCTAATGAAGTCTCAAGCAAGCCCTGATGAAGTGGCAAGCCCTAATGAAGTCGCAAGCAAGCCCTGATGAAGTCGCAAGCCCTAATGAAGTCGCAAGCCCTGATGAAGTCGCAGGCCCTGATGAAGTCGCAGGCCCTGATGAAGTCGCAAGCCCTAATGAAGTCGCAAGCAAGCCCTAATGAAGTCGCAAGCAAGCCCTAATGAAGCCGCAAGCAACCACTGATGAAGTCGCAAGCCCTAATGAAGTCGCAAGCAAGCCCTGATGAAGTCGCAAGCCCTAATGAAGTCTCAAGCAAGCCCTAATGAAGTCGCAAGCAAGCCCTGATGAAGTCGCAAGCCCTAATGAAGTCGCAAGCCCTAATGAAGTCTCAAGCAAGCCCTGATGAAGTCGCAAGCCCTAATGAAGTCTCAAGCAAGCCCTGATGAAGTCGCAAGCCCTAATGAAGTCGCAAGCCCTAATGAAGTCTCAAGCAGGCCCTAATGAAGTCGCAAGCAAGCCCTAATGAAGTCGCAAGCCCTATTGAAGTCGCAAGCAAGCCCTAATGAAGTCGCAAGCCCTATTGAAGTCGCAAGCAAGCCCTGATGAAGTCGCAAGCCCTAATGAAGTCTCAAGCAAGCCCTGATGAAGTCGCAAGCCCTAATGAAGTCGCAAGCAGTTCCTGATGAAGTCGCAAGCAAGCCCTAATGAAGTCGCAAGCAAGCACTGATGAAGTCGCAAGCCCTTATGAAGTCGCAAGCAAGCCCTAATGAAGTCGCAAGCCCTAATGAAGTCGCAAGCAAGCACTGATGAAGTCGCAAGCCCTAATGAAGTCGCAAGCAAGCCCTGATGAAGTCGCAAGCCCTAATGAAGTCGCAAGCAAACACTGATGAAGTCGCAAGCCCTAATGAAGTCTCAAGCAAGCCCTGATGAAGTTGCAAGCCCTGATGAAGTCGCAAGCCCTGATGAAGTCGCAAGCAAGCCCTGATGAAGTCGCAAGCCCTAATGAAGTCGCAAGCCCTGATGAAGTCGCAAGCAAGCCCTGATGAAGTCGCAAGCAATGAAGTCGCACAGGATGCCAGCTGCGGAAGTGGCATAGATGTGAACCATCACGGAATTGCACGGTCCTGCGGCTTTGAAATCGCTGCATTTAGTGGAACCGGACGCGCTTCTGGTCGATCATAAATAATTAATCGCTATAGCGAAAAAAATAAATAAAATAAAAATCGCCTTTGTGCGCTCAGCCTAAAGAGGAATTAGTAAAAGTCATAACGATGGGCGGGGACCGGTGCGTTTCTCCCAGCGATACGGCGACATTTCCATAGAGAGCAGCAAAGACGGAGGGCGGACCGGGAGCAACGAGGCTCCGCCCACATTATCGCAATATAAAACTCGCATGGCATAGAATGCGATTTCCATCCATTGTGTTATATTTTCTTCATGTGACTTGAAAAAACGCACCAAAAAAAAAAAAAGCTTTTTGCGTCTTTCCACGCATCGCTGTAACAAATTAGCGCAGAATTCATCAATGTCGCAGATTCCTACCGGCATCTCTTCTGAAGGAATCGCCGTTTGCTGGCAGCTGATTGGACGGAGCCGCGCTCCGCGTTCTAATGAGAGAAGCCGCATCATCGCCCTCCTCTTACATGAGCCTAATGGCCCCCGGGTCCGGTCACAGCTAGGCGCTTGATGCGTTTTTTAAACTTGTGATTTGGATGCTTTTTTGTTTTCTCTTTAACCCCTTCAATACCGGCCACCCCTCCCCCTCCCCCTCCCCCTCCCCCTTCCTGCCCAGGACAATTATTTAGCTTTCAGCGCTGATGCACTTTGAATGACAGTTGCGCGGTCGTGCGACACCGGACCCAGAACTTTCTTTTGGTGATATTTCATCACCTCCGGGGGGTTTTGTATTTTTTACAAAAAAAAAAATGAAAAATAAACTGAAAATTTTGAAAAAATAAAAAGTTCTTCTTAGTTTCTGTCGGTAAATTTTGTAAAAATATAATTTTTCTCCTTTACTGATGAGGAGCACTGATTAGGTGGCACTAATGGGCACTGATAGGCGGCACTGGTGGACATGGATAGACAGCACTGATGGGCATTGGTGGGCAGCACTGATAAGCAGGCACTAATGGGCACTGAAAGGCTGCACTGACTGGCATCACTGATGGGCAGCACTGATGAGTAGGCACTGATGGGCACTGAAAGGCTGCATTGATTAGGTGTCACTAATAGGTACTGATAGGCAGCACTGGTGGGCATGAATAGGTGGCACTGATGGGCACTAAAAGGCTGCACTTACTGGCATCAATGATGGGCATTGACTGGCATCACTGATGGGCACTGATGAGGAGCACTGATTAGGTGACATTAATGGGCACTGATGGGTGGCACTGGTGCACATGGATAGACAGCACTGATGGGCGTCACTGATAGGTGGTACTGATGGGGACTGATGGACATTGGTGGGCAGCACTGATGAGCAGGCACTGATGGGCACTGAAAGGCGGCACTGACTGGCATCACTAATGGGGAAAACGGATTGGTGTTACTGATAGGCACTGACTGGTGTCACTGATGGGCACAGAATAGGTGTCACTAATGGACAGCACTGATGAGTAGGCACTGATGGGCACTGAAAGGTTGCACTTACTGGCATCACTGATGAGCACTACTTTGTGTCACTGATGGGCAGGCACTGATGAGGGGCACTGATTAGGTGACATTAATGGGCACTGATGAGTAGGCACTGATGGGCACTGAAAGGTTGCACTTACTGGCATCACTGATGGGCACTGATTAGGTGACATTAATGGGCACTGATGCGTGGCACTGGTGGACATGGATAGACAGCACTGATGGGCAGCACTGATAGGTGCTACTGATGGGACACAGTGATCAGACTGTGTATTGTAACTTTGTAAATGGAGGAGGAATTTCCTCAGTCTCCCCTCCCCCAGTGATCAGGCTGTACATTGTAACTTTGTAGAAGGAGGAGGGAGCATTTCCTCAGTCTCCCCTCCCCCAGTGATCAGACAGAAGTAGATGGTGACCCTGGAGGATTCCTGACCAAAGATGGCGCCGTTCTTTTGGAGAGAAAAGCAGATGAAAGAGTTGCCATGGATTTGCCTCTATGTGAGGACAGGTCCTCTTTATTATCCGGTATTGGTGATGAGAAGTGATGTCGGGGGGCGGGGTTCCCCTTTATTCGGAGGGCGGCTGTGTCAGTGATTTCTCTTCCTATACAAAGTCTCCTCAATGGCGGTAATGAACCCCCCCCCTCCCCTCCCCCACGCCGGGGACTTGGCAGGAGAAGGATGGAGATGAGGAACCAATCATTTTATTTATATCTCCGAGCAATTAGAATTATCATTCATTGTTTCATGGCGGAGCCACCTGCACCCCGCCAGTCCCACCCGGGGGGGCACATAGGACAGAGGGGGCCACATAGGACGGGGGGGCACATAGGACAGAGGGGCCACATAGGACGGGGGGGCACATAGGACAGAGGGGGCCACATAGGACGGGGGGGCACATAGGACAGAGGGGGCCACATAGGACGGAGGGCCCACATAGGACGGGGGGGGTGCATAGGACGGGGGGGGGGGAACATAGGACAAACAGACAGACAGAGGGGGCACATAGGACAGAGGGCACATAGGACAGAGGGGGCACATAGGACGGGGGGGGCACATAGGACGGGGGGGGCACATAGGATGGGGGGGGAACATAGGACAGACAGACAGACAGAGGGGGAACATAAGACAGAGGGGGGGCACATAGGACAGAGGGGGGGCACATAGGACAGAGGGGGGGGCACATAGGACAGAGGGGGGGCACATAGGACAGAGGGGGGAAACATAAGACAGAGGGGGGGCACATAGGTCAGGGGGCATATAGGATGGGTGGGCACATAGGACAGGGGGGCACATAGGATGGGGGCACATAAGACAGAGGGGGGGCACGTAGGACAGGGGGGCACATAGGACAGGGGGGCACATAGGACAGGGGGGCACATAGGACAGGGGGGCACATAGGACAGGGGGGCACGTAGGACAGGGGGGCACATAGGACAGATAACAGAGGGGGCACATAGGACGGGAGCCCATAGGACAGGGGAGGGGGGGGCACATAGGATGGGGGCACATAAGACAGAGGGGGGGCACGTAGGACAGGGGGGCACATAGGACAGGGGGGCACATAGGACAGGGGGGCACGTAGGACAGGGGGGCACATAGGACAGGGGGGCACATAGGACAGGGGGGCACGTAGGACAGGGGGGCACATAGGACAGGGGGCACATAGGACAGATAACAGAGGGGGCACATAGGACGGGAGCCCATAGGACAGGGGAGGGGGGGGCACATAGCAAGTTTGGGGTGGAGGAACTTGACTGGCCTGCACAGAGTCCTGACCTCACAAATGCTCTTCTGGAAGAATGGTGAAACATTCCCATAGACACTCCTAAACCTTGTGGACAACCTTCCCAGAAGAGTTAGAGCTGTTATAGCTGCAAAGGGCGGAGCCAACTCAATATTGAACCCTACGGACTAAGGGCCAGATTCTCATATATTTTCGGCGGCGTAGCGTAAGCCATTTACACTACGCCGCCGCTGCGTACTAGAGCAAGTGCTTTATTCTCAAAGCACTTGCTCCGTAGTTTTCGCCGGCGTCTCGTAAATCGCCAAGCGTAAACCCGCGCAATTCAAATGGGGCGGCTTGTATTTAAATTAAGCGCGCCCCCGCGTCGAACAAACTGCGCATGCGCCGGCCCGGGGAAAAAGCCCAGTGCGCATGCTCCAGCTCACGTCGGGAAGCGTCGTTGAAACCGACGTCAAAACGACGTGAGCGTCATTTACGCAAGTCCCTATTCGCGAACGAGTTAGTAAAACGACGTAAGCGACGAAAAAAGCCGACCCTGACCCGACGCCATACTTAACATGGCATCCGACGGGACCTCGTAAGGTTACTCCACATAGAAGCTGGGGTAACCTTACGCGGACAAAAACGACGTACGCGACGACGGGGCGGCGTAAAAGCGATCGGGAATCGGCGTACTACTTCATTTGCATATGCAAATAAAAAAACAACGTAAAGGCCACCTAGTGGCCGGAGTTGTCATTACACCTACGATCCGCAAGTGTAATGGTTTTACACTTGTCGGATGTAGAAGCGTATCTATGCAAAAGTGATGCTAAGCATCATTCGCATAGATACGAGGACAAAAAAAAGGCGATACGACGGGGTATCTGAGATACTCCGTCGTAACGCCTCTGAGAATCTGGCCCTCTGACTGGGGTGTCATTAAAGATCATGTGCGTATAAAGGCAGGTGTCCCAATACTTTTGGGAATATAGTGTGTGTATCTCCAGCAAGGTGCATTACTCATTTTTATCCCCTAGGGGGCAGCACATCACCATACATGGAGAGAAGTGTCAGTTTCCTCTGAACGGCACAGTCAGAAAATAAACAATTTGATAAATTAGTTTAATACATTTCCAGTTACAGAAATGCTGGAAGGTAATCGATCCGCCACGTTTCCTACAACAGAATATAAATCATGAACCCGGCGGGCATCATTACTCCTCTGAGAGCCGCACTAAAGGGCCATTCCACCCAGGACTGATATCTCAATGTTTGGCCAATGCTGGAGACTTCCACCCCCTGATAGTCTCATCCATCCCTCAGAGACTCTTCCCAGGTCTGTACCCCCGCTGTGCCCATTATGAGGGGTTCCCACCATCCCTGTGCTGAGTTCCTGGGTCTGTACCCCTTCTGTGCCCATTATGAGGGGTTCCCACCATCCCTGTGCTGAGTTCCCAGGTCTGTACACCCGCTGTGCCCATTATGAGGCGTTCCCACCATCCCTGTGCTGAGTTCCCGGGTCTGTACCCCCGCTGTGCCCATTATGAGGAGTTCCCACCATCCCTGTGCTGAGTTCCCGGGTCTGTACACCCGCTGTTCTACATTATGATGGGGGTGGGGCATTTTCCAACAGTTGGGGGGTTGCAGAAACAATCCAGCTCTATGAGAAGTCACCAGATTAATGTTTACAGTATGGATTGGGGTGCCAAGGTCCAAGGAGGATCCAGTTATTCTACGGATTGGCTGTTTTATACAGAGGAATTTCAGTGGCGGCCCGTCCATTAGGGGCACACGGGCGCCCCACCCCCTGTGAATGCGTCCGGCCCCCTGATCTACATACAGGGACGCCGGATGCATGGATTCCAATGGAGGGGGTGTTTTTTATGAAGCACGTGATTAGTGCCAGAGGCTCTAATAGGCTTCAAAAAAGGGTGGGCGCGGGGCGCAGAGCACTGCGCCCTCCGAGCCCACCCAGTTGTGTGACAATAGCAAACGAAAATTTGCTATTCTCACACTGATCTCCCTCCCAGACAATCAGGAAGCGGGTCCTGAAACCCATCCCCCGATTGGCTGAAAGAACAGGCGATTCTATTGGATGCCTAGGAGAAGGAGGAGGGAGGAGACGCACGGCCGCCGTGATGCAGAGGAGGAGGAGATGGCCCGTAGGAGCGCTGCCTGCCCGGGAACCTAGATGGGGTAAGTGCGGAACTGGATGACCGACCCACCGTGAGACCCTCGTTGCTTCAGTCAGTGTGCCGGGAGTGACGTCATTGCGTCTCAGGCCAACAGGGCTGGACTGGGACAAAAATTTGGCCCTGGACTTCATCCAGACCGGCCCACTTTAATTCAATAAAATGCTGCCCCCTACCCCCCGAAAAATCACACCCACCAAAAGGCCCCTACATCCATTATTGTATATCATGAGAGGGTGAGAGAGAGGGAGGGTTGAGGGAAAGGGGGTGAATGTAAGAAAAAGAGAGTGAGTGTAAAAGAGGGGGTGAGTGTAGGACCCCTTTCACACTGAGATGTTTTTCATGCGCTTTTGGGCTAAAAATAGCACCTGTAAAGCACCTGGAAAATGCCTCCGCTGTAGTCCCAGAGTGAAAGCCAGAGTGCTTTCACACTGGGGCGCTGCTAAGGCATCAAAAAAAGTCCTCCAAGCAGCATCTTTGGGGCGGTGGAGGAGAGGTGTACAAACCGCTCCTGCCCATTGAATTAAAGGCCACCACTGCTGAAGTGCCTGCAAAGCACTTCGGCAGCAGCGCTACACGGGCACATTTATCCCTGAATTCGGCTGCTAGCGGGGGTTAAAAGTGCCTGCTAGACGCCGAATAGTGCAGCTAAAACGACAGTAAAGTGCTGCTAAAACTAGCAGTGTTTTACCGTCAATGCCCTCCCTAGTGTGAAAGCAGCCTAGGAGTCAGGGAGCTGAGAGACAGAGGGGGGGAGCTGAGAGACAGAGGGGGGGATGGGGGGGGGGGGGAGCTGAGAGACAGAGGGGGGGAGCTGAGAGACAGAGGGGGGGAGCTGAGAGACAGAGGGGGGGAGCTGAGGACAGGGGGGGGAGCTGAGAGACAGAGGGGGGGAGCTGAGAGAGAGGGGGGGAGCTGAGAGAGGGGGGGAGCTGAGAGACAGAGGGGGGGAGCTGAGGGGGGGGGGAGCTGAGAGACAGAGGGGGGGAGCTGAGAGACAGAGGGGGGGAGCTGAGAGACATGGGGGGGGGAGCTGAGGACAGGGGGGGAGCTGAGAGAGAGGGGGGGACTGAGAGAGGGGGGGAGCTGAGAGACAGAGGGGGGGATGAGAGACAGGGGGGGGAGCTGAGAGACAGAGGGGGGGAGCTGAGAGACAGAGGGGGGGAGCTGAGAGACATGGGGGGGGGGAGCTGAGAGACAGAGGGGGGGAGCTGAGAGACAGAGGGGGGGAGCTGAGAGACAGGGGGGGAGCTGAGAGACAGAGGGGGGGAGCTGAGAGACAGAGGGGGGGAGCTGAGAGACAGAGGGGGGGGGAGCTGAGAGACAGAGGGGGGGAGCTGAGAGACAGGGGGGGAGCTGAGAGACAGAGGGGGGGAGCTGAGAGACAGAGGGGGGGAGCTGAGAGACAGGGGGGGAGCTGAGAGACAGAGGGGGGGAGCTGAGAGACATGGGGGGGGAGCTGAGAGACAGAGGGGGGAGCTGAGAGACAGAGGGGGGGAGCTGAGAGACAGAGGGGGGGAGCTGAGAGACAGAGGGGGGGAGCTGAGAGACATGGGGGGGGGGAGCTGAGAGACATGGGGGGAGCTGAGAGACAGAGGGGGGGAGCTGAGAGACAGAGGGGGGGAGCTGAGAGACAGAGGGGGGGAGCTGAGAGACATGGGGGGGAGCTGAGAGAGACAGAGGGGGGGAGCTGAGAGACAGAGGGGGGGAGCTGAGAGACAGAGGGGGGGAGCTGAGAGACAGAGGGGGGGAGCTGAGAGACAGAGGGGGGGAGCTGAGAGACATGGGGGGGGGAGCTGAGAGACAGAGGGGGGGAGCTGAGAGACAGAGGGGGGAGCTGAGAGACATGGGGGGGGGAGCTGAGAGACATGGGGGGAGCTGAGAGACAGAGGGGGGGAGCTGAGAGACAGAGGGGGGGAGCTGAGAGACAGAGGGGGGGAGCTGAGAGACATGGGGGGGAGCTGAGAGACAGAGGGGGGGAGCTGAGAGACAGAGGGGGGGAGCTGAGAGACATGGGGGGGGAGCTGAGAGACAGAGGGGGGGAGCTGAGAGACAGAGGGGGGGAGCTGAGAGACATGGGGGGGAGCTGAGAGACAGAGGGGGGGAGCTGAGAGACAGAGGGGGGGAGCTGAGAGACAGAGGGGGGTCTGATAGATAGAGGGGGCTGAGAGACAGAGGAGGGGACTGAGAGACAGGGGGGTCTGAGAGAGTCTCCGTTTAAAAAAATAATAATAATACAATTTTAAAATGGCCCACTGAGCCATCGGCCCACCGGGAAACTCCCTGTAGTCCCTATGGCCAGTCCATCCCTGCCGGCTAATCACAGCGCCGGAGCCCGCGATACCCAGAAGTCACTCCGGAAGAGAAGTCGGCACGATCCTGTAGCTATACGCCGGCTCCTCCTTTAAGCGGGATAGCAGACACGCGCGCCCGCTTCTTTTGCGGGGGGGGGGGGCGATACTTGTAACAGGTGACATTTTTACAGTAATCAGTGCATTTTTATAGCACTGATCGCATTATAAATGCCAATGGTCCCAAAATAGTGTCAAAAGTGTCCGATGTGTCCGCCATAATGTCGCAGTCCCGATAAAAATCACTGCCAAAAAAATTAATATATAAAAAATGCCATAAAACGATCCCCTATTTTGTAGGCGCTATAACTTTTGCGCAAACCAACCAATATACGCTTATTGCGATTTTTATTACCAAAAATATGTAGAAGAATACGTATTTTTTTTTAAATGGGGATATTTATTATAGCAAAGAGTACAAAAATATTTTTTTTTCAAAATTGTCGCTCTATTTTTATTTATAGCGGGGGAAAAAAAAAATCGCAGAGGTGATCAAATACCACCAAAAAGAAAGCTCTATTTGTGGGGAAAAAGGGACGCCAATTTTGTTTGGGCACAGCGTCGCACGACCGCGCAATTGTCAGTTAAAGCGACACAGTGCCGAATCGCAAAAAGGGGCTGCCAATTCTTCCGGGACTGAATTGGTTGAATACGGTTTACAACCACTTTAAGGAACTGAGGACAGGTGGGGGCATCTAGTGGTCAAAAGTGAGAACTACAGGCGGTCAATCAGTGATTGGTTGGGAGAGTCATAAAGCAACGTGGGAACTTTTATTTTTTATTTTTAACCAAAAATATGTAGAAAAATAAATATCGGCCTAAACTGAGGAAAAATACGCTTTTTTTTTTTTAACCACTTTAGACCCGGACCATTATGCAGCTAAAGGGCCTTGCCCCTTTTTGCGATTCGGCACTGCGTCGCTTTAACTGACAATTGCGCAGTCGTGCGACGTGGCTCCCAAACAAAATTGGCGTCCTTTTTTCCCTATAAATAGAGCTTTCTTTTGGTGGTATTTGATCACCTCTGCGGTTTTTATTTTTTGCGCTATAAACAAAAATAGAGCGACAATTTTGGAAAGAATGCAATATTTTTTACTTTTTGCTGTAACAAATATCCCCAAAAAACATATACAATTTTTTTTCCTCAGTTTAGACCGATACGTATTCTTCTACCTATTTTTTGGTAAAAAAAAAAATCGCAATAAGCGTTTATCGATTGGTTTGCGCTAAATTTATAGCGTTTACAAAATAGGGATAGTTTTATGGCATTTTTAGTAATATATTTTTTCTAGCAATGGCGGCGATTAGCGATTTTTATCGTGACTGCGACATTATGGCGGACACTTTGGACACTTCTGACACTATTTTGGGACCATTGTCATTTATACAGCGATCAGTGCTATAAAAATGCACTGTTACTGTAAAAACGACAATAGCAGTGAAGGGGTTAACCAGGAGGGGGCGCTGTAGGGGTTTAGTGTGTTCTAAGGGAGTGTTCTTACTGTGTGGGGGCGTGGCTGTGCATGTGACATCACTGATCGTCGTTCACTATGACAGGGAACAGACAATCAGTAGGAAGAACGGGTAAGGTGTGTTTACACTCGCCTCTCTCCGTTCTTCCTCTCTGTGACCCGATCGCGGGACGCCGGCGGCGAACGAGTCTGCTGTTCCCGCGGGGACGGTCACGGGGAATTGCACCGGGTCGGCGCTCACGACCCACTGCTGGGATCTTAAAGGGGACGTACCAGCCGTGCCATTTTTTTACGTATATCGTCGTGCGGCGGTCCTCAAGCGGTTAAAAAAGAATTGGGATATTTATTATAGCAAAAAGTACAAATTATTGTGTTTTTTTTTTTTTCCAAAATTGTCGCTCTATTTTTGTTTATAGCGCAAAAAAAAAAAAAAACGCAGAGGTGATCAAATACCACCAAAAGAAATAAATCTATTTGTGGAGAAAAAAAAAAAAGGGACGTCAATTTTGTTTGGGTGCAGCGTCGCACGACCGCGAAATTGTCGGTTAAATCGGCGCAGTGCCGTACCGCAAAAAACCGCCTGGTCATGAAGGGGGGTAAATCCATCCGGGGCTGAAGAGGTTAACAAAAAGTGCCAAAAAAAGGCTTTTTGTTCCTCTTTGTGGCTTATCACTGATCGTCTGTTCCCTCTCATAGGGAACGACGATCAGTGACGTCACACGTCCAGCCACGCCCCCCTACAGTAAGAAACACACAATAGGACACACTTAGCCCCTTTAGCCTCCTTCACTGCCATTGTCATTTTCACAGTAACCAGTGCATTTTTATAGCACTTTTCGCTGTGAAAATGAAAACGAACGGCACCAGAGGGCGGTACGCCCGTTGCGACGTGATGTGTCAGTGGGCAGAATACTGGATGTTCCGGCCCTTTAAAAACTTTCCATTTTCATATTTGAAACGTTCCAAAGCGACACAAAATGAATGAAAAGGAATGAAGCGTCGCCGTGCGGGAAACGTTCAACAATTGTGTTCCAGGAAGTGGCGGCAGCACTCCGTTCTTCTATTTCTGTCCCTGGTGGGGGGGGGGGGGGGACACGGCGGGCCGGGGGCGGCCACTTACCACGTGTGGCACCACCAATATCACATTTAACCTTTAACACAAGGATTCCCGGCTCATCGGTCAGATCAGAGCACGTCTGTCATCGGGGAGCAGAGGACAGACAGACGGCGTGCAGAATGTGGGGACAGCTCAGCCAATAGGATGTCTGACAGGAGAAGAGACTTCTGGGTAATTGGGGCTGTTACACGGCGGGCCGGTGAGCCCGTGACCCCGCACATTGCTCCTTGTATGGTGAATCTGGGGACCCACCTGAGCACAGGACTGTGTCACCCGACTGAGCTTCTTCAGCGTTCACTGATGAGTCCTTAAGAGGCTGAAACAGTCCTGCTGATGTAACAGGAGACCTATGATGTCATCCAACTAGTGTATTAATTAACCCCTTCCATCACTTTAAGGGAACTTAAAGGGGTTGTAAAGGAAAAAAAAATTCCCCTAAATAGCTTCCTTTCCCTTAGTGCAGTCCTCCTTCACTTATCTCATCCTTCCATTTTGCTTTTTAAATGTCCTTATTTCTTCTGAGAAATCCTCACTTCCTGTTCTTCTGTCTGTAACTCCACACAGTAATGTGAGGCTTTCTCCCTGGTGTGGAGTGTCGTGCCCGCCCCCTCCCTTGGACTACAGGAGAGTCAGGACGCTGTCTAAGTTGCAGATAGAAAAAGGAGCTGTGTGTTAGTGGGCGTCCTGACTCTCCTGTAGTCCAAGGGAGGGGGCGGGCATGACACTCCACACCAGGGAGAAAGCCTCACATTACTGTGTGGAGTTACAGACAGAAGAACAGGAAGTGAGGATTTCTCAGAAGAAATAAGGACATTTAAAAGCAAAATGGAAGGATGAGGTAAGTGAAGGAGGACTGCACTAAGGGAAAGGAAGATATTTAGGAAAAAAAATTGTACCTTTACAACTCCTTTAAAATAACGCAGCAAGATTTTGGACTAAATTCGGAGTCGAATTTCTGAAGCGAATAACATAGAATAGAAAATAAAGGAATAGAATAGAAAAGAATGGAAAATAAAAAAATATATTTTAATAGAGTAAAACAGAACATAATAGAAAATAATAGAATAGAAAAAAATAGAATAGAAAATAAAAGAATAGAGTAAAACGGAACAAAATATAAAATAAAATAAAAGAACAATAAAATAAAATAAAATAGAAAATAAAGGAATAAAATAGCATAAAAATAGAATAAAATAGAAAGAATATAACTATCTTCTGAAATTCGAATTTAAAATAGAATACATTTGATGTTGAATACAATAGAAAAGAAATGAATAGAAAAAAAAAGAAAAGAATAGAATAAAATACAATGGAACCTCGGATTACGAGCATAATCCGTTCCAGGAGAATGCTTGTAATCCAAAGCACTCGCATATCAAAGCGAGTTTCCCCATTGAAGTCAATGGAAACGAAAATAATCTGTTCTGCATTGACTTCTATGGCATGCAATACTGCATGTGGCCAGAGTTTGGGGCACCAGGGAGCCTTGAAAATGGTCAGAAAGGCTCGGGGACACCTCGGCTGACCTCTGCAAACCTCGGAAAGGCTCATAAACTGAGTATTTCCGTGTCTTTCCGAGCATTCCTGAATGGCGCCTTCCAGCTCTGGCGCCCCCTTACATCAGGCCAAACGCAGTACTACACACCACTTTGGCCTGAATCCGGCTTGTTTTGCGAGAAAATACTCGCAAACCGAGTTAGGATTTTTTCAAATACAGCGCTCGTATTGCGAAACGCTCGTTAACTGCGTTACTCGCAATCTGAGGTTCCACTGTATAAAGAAGTTAACCTTTTTTTGAAATGCGAATTTTGAATAGAATAAATTCAAATTCTGAATAGAATAGAATAGAAAAGAACAGAATAGAAAATAATAGAATAGAAAAGAATAGAATAGAGAGAATATAACAATATAACTGTTTTCAGGACTTCGAATAGAAAAGAATAGAAAAGAACAGAAAAAAAAATAGACTAAAATAGAAAAAAAAACAATAGAATATAATGAAATAGAAAGAATATAGTTATCTTCCTAAATTCGAATTTTGAATAGAATAAATTTGATTTTGAATGGAATTCGATTTGGAAAAATAAGAAGGGATATTGATAATAAGGTAAGAATGGATACAAAGTAGAAGGAATAGTGATGACAAAAATGAAAGGGGATAATGATAAAAAGAAGGAGAAGGGAATAACCAGAAAATACTACAAACAAATCTTCGAAGCCAAGAAAAACTATTTTTCTGAGGCTATCAACGGTGCCCTAAATCGCCCCCCCGAACTCTTCAAGCTGGTCACTCAGACCATGAATCCAGGATGCCTTGTGGCCCCCAACTTGGATACACAAGAATTTTGCGATGAGTTGTCGGATTGCTTCATTAACAAAATTGAGGCAATCCGGCAAAGCATTCAGCAGAACAATTGCTCTCCCAGCCCCCCCCGTAGTCATTTACACAGCACCGGCAGCAATTCACCACAGTTAGGTGAGTTCATGCTGAAACCCATCTCTATTCAGACCACTAAAAATATCATCGGCACTCTGCGCAACAGCACTGCGCCAAATGATATTATCCCCACCAAACTGCTGAAGGAATGCGCCGACATCCTGGCACCTCCTGTCACGCAGCTTATTAACCATTCCTTCAGGGAGGGCAAAATGCCCTCCCAGCTGAAGGAGGGCTTCATTCAACCCATCTCGAAGAAAGCCACCCTGGATCCTAAGGATCCACTTAACTGGCGCCCCATAACAGGCCTAAATGTTCTCTCCAAGGTAATGGAGAAAGCAGTGGTACAGCAGCTGCAACTGCATCTAGATACCCATAACTTACTCGACCCATTGCAATCAGGATTCCGTCCCAGACACGGGACAGAATCAGCATTGCTTAAGATATGGGACGACGTTCTGGAGGCCGCAGACGAAGGAGAATCTTCTCTTCTGGTTCTGCTGGACCTAAGCGCAGCCTTTGATACAGTTGATCACAAACTGTTATTGACCCGGCTGGCTAAAATAGCCAAAGTCGCAGAAAGCGATCTATCCTGGTTCTCCTCTTTTGTGGAAAACCGATCGCAAATAGTTAAGCTAGGACCCTTCTCTTCTGAACAACGCACATTATCGTGCGGGGTCCCTCAGGGATCTCCCCTGTCGCCGATGTTATTTAACATCTATCTGCGTCCTCTTTTTGAAATCATCAGCAGCCAAAAACTGCTATATCACTCATATGCAGACGACACGCAACTGTACTTCCGCATTTGCAATAAAAAGGATCACCACCTCAATCTAGAGACATGCCTCTCTTTGATAGAGGATTGGATGACAAAGAGTTATCTCAAACTCAACGGAGCGAAAACAGAACTTCTTCTGTTTCACGGCAAGCGTAGCAATCAATCGATAACAACCTGGATCCCCCCGCCCATTCTGGGCAAAGTCATCACCCCTAGCACCAAAGTCAAAAGTCTTGGGGTCATCTTTGACTCCGACATGACAATGGACGCACAAATAGGGTCAGTAGTCAGCGGATCTCACTATCTGCTGCGCCTACTACGCAGACTCACGCCTTTTATTCCCAAGAAAGACATAGCGGTCGTGGTGGGAGCGATTGTAAACTCCAGACTGGATTATGCAAATGGCCTTTACCTCGGACTTCCCAAGTACCAAATCGCTCGTCTTCAAGTCGTTCAAAATACGGCCGCCAGACTTGTGACTGGGAAAAAACCCTGGGAATCCATCTCACCTTCACTGAGATCCCTTCACTGGCTACCAGTAAAAGACAGAATCACTTTTAAAGCTCTCTGTCTAACGCATAGATGTATCCATGGGAATGCTCCCCATTATCTATGCGAAAAATTAAAAATGTACAATCCCAATCGTATTCTACAATCAAAATCGGCTTCAGATACCGAAAGCCAGATACAAGTCCAAAGGAGACAGGAGATTCGCTGTCCAAGGTCCCAGACTATGGAACGCCTTACCAGTCAGCATTCGACTGGAGGAGAACTACTTAGTCTTCAGGAGAAAGATTAAGACTCATCTCTTTTGATCTCAAAAGAGAAAGGAACAACAAGCGCCCAGAGGCGATTTATTTCGCATGTGCTGCGCTATACAAGTTCTTCATTCAGAAGGGGAGAAGGAATAAGAATAGTGATAATAGGAAGGAGAAGGGACAATGATGACAAAGGGAGAAGGAATAAGAAGAAGACAGAATAGTGACGATAGGAAGGAGAAGGAATAATGATGAGAAGGGGAGAAGGAATAAGAATAGTAATGACAGGAAGGAGAAGGAATAAGAATAGTGATGACAGGAAGGAGAAGGAATAAGAATAGTGATGATAGGAAGGAATAAGAATAGTGATGATAGGAAGGAGAAGGAATAAGAATAGTGATGATAGGAAGGAGAAGGAATAAGAATAGTGATGATAGGAAGGAGAAGGAATAAGAATAGTAATGACAGGAAGGAGAAGGAATAAGAATAGTGATGATAGGAAGGAGAAGGAATAAGAATAGTGATGATAGGAAGGAGAAGGAATAAGAATAGTGATGATAGGAAGGAGAAGGAATAAGAATAGTAATGACAGGAAGGAGAAGGAATAAGAATAGTGATGATAGGAAGGAGAAGGAATAAGAATAGCGATGATAGGAAGGAGAAGGAATAAGAATAGTAATGACAGGAAGGAGAAGGAATACGAATAGTGATGATAGGAAGGAGAAGGAATAAGAATAGTGATGATAGGAAGGAGAAGGAATAGGAATAGTGATGATAGGAAGGAGAAGGAATAAGAATAGTGATGATAGGAAGGAGAAGGAATAGGAATAGTGATGATAGGAAGGAGAAGGAATAAGAATAGTGATGATAGGAAGGAGAAGGAATATGAATAGTGATGATAGGAAGGAGAAGGAATAAGAATAGTGATGATAGGAAGGAGAAGGAATAAGAATAGTGATGATAGGAAGAAGGGACAATGGTGACAAGGGGTTAATGGCGCTGGCAGCGGGGCCCCGGCACCTGTCCCTTCCCCTGATCCCGGGGGAACAGATGGCCAGAACACTTCAATTCTCCTTTTCCTTCCCAATCCACCAAGAAGTCCAAATATAGCAGCAGCTGAGTGTCCCCGGGTCACGGCACCGCCCGGCCCGACCGCAACATTTCACCAACCCAGGGGAGCCCGGCTCACTACTAATATAATGTGACTGTAAGGAGGAGGATGGGGGTGAAGATTAGGAAAAGAATGGGAGAAGAAGAAGAAGTGGGAGGAGGATCGGGGATGAGGAATGAGGAAGGTAATAGGATGAGACAGATGAGGATGAAGCTCATGGAGATCAGGAGTAGAAGGGTGGGGGGGGGGGGAGGATTGGGTATACAGAGCAGCAGTAGGGTTAGGGATGAAGAAGAGGACGGGGATGAAGATCAGGATAAGGTATATGGAGTAGTAGGGATGGGGATAAGGAGGAGGATGGGGGATGAAGATCAGGATAAGGCATATGGAGTAGTAGGGATGGGGATGAGGAAGAGGACAGGGGATGAAGATCAGGATAAGGCATATGGAGTAGTAGGGTTAGGGATGAGGAAGAGGATGGGGATGAAGATCAGGATAAGGCATATGGAGTAGTAGGGTTGGGAATGAGGAAGAGGATGGGGGATGAAGATCAGGATAAGGCATATGGAGTAGTAGGGATGGGGATGAGGAAGAGGACAGGGGATGAAGATCAGGATAAGGCATATGGAGTAGTAGGGTTAGGGATGAGGAAGAGGATGGGGATGAAGATCAGGATAAGGTATATGGAGTAGTAGGGATGGGGATGAGGAGGAGGATGGGGGATGAAGATCAGGATAAGGTATATGGAGTAGTAGGGTTAAGAATGAGGAAGAGGACGGGGGATGAACATCACAATATGGCATATGGAGTAGTAGGGTTGGGAATGAGGAAAAGAACGGGGGATGAAGATCAGGATAAGGCATATGGAGTAGTAGGGTTAGGGATGAGGAAGAGGATGGGGATGAAGATCAGGATAAGGTATATGGAGTAGTAGGGTTAGGGTTGAGGAAGAGGATGGGGATGAAGATCAGGATAAGGCATATGGAGTAGTAGGGTTAGGGATGAGGAAGAGCACTGGGAATGAAGATCAGGATAAGGTATATGGAGTAGTAGGGATGGGGATGAGGAGGAGGATGGGGGATGAAGATCAGGATAAGGCATATGGAGTAGTAGGGTTGGGAATGAGGAAGAGGACGGGGGATGAGGATCAGGATAAGGCATATGGAGTAGTAGGGTTAGGGATAAGGAAGAGGATGAAGGATGAAGATCAGGATAAGGTATATGGAGTAGTAGGGTTAGGGATGAGGAAGAGGATGGGGATGAAGATCAGGATAAGGCATATGGAGTAGTAGGGATGGGGATGAGGAAGAGGATGAAGGATGAAGATCAGGATAAGGCATATGGAGTAGTAGGGTTAGGGATGAGGAAGAGGATGGGGGATGAAGATCAGGATAAGGCATATGGAGTAGTAGGGTTAGGGATGAGGAAGAGGATGGGGATGAAGATCAGGATAAGGTATATGGAGTAGTAAGGTTAGGGATGAGGAAGAGGATGGGGGATGAAGATCAGGATAAGGTATATGGAGTAGTAGGGTTAGGGATGAGGAAGAGGATGAAGGATGAAGATCAGGATAAGGTATATGGAGTAGTAGGGTTAGGGATGAGGAAGAGGATGGGGATGAAGATCAGGATAAGGCCAATGGAGTAGTAGGGATAAGGATGAGGAAGAGGATGGGGATGAAGATCAGGATAAGGCATATGGAGTAGTAGGGTTGGAGATGAGGAAGAGGACGGGGGATAAAGATCAGGGTAAGGTATATGCAGGGCCGTCTTTAATATGGTTTGGGCCCTGGGCAAACATTTTTTTTGGGCCCCCCTTCAGCTTATTTTGGGCCTGGCTGGTTCACATGTATGTGTTTTGGCGGCCCTTCATTTGTGCAGGCACAGGAGCCCATTGATTTGAATGGGCTGCCATGCCTTTGTTTCCTGCAGAAAAAAATCAGTTGCCTTGAAATCCATTCTGCTTTTGCACCATGCTACTTACCTGCAGTTCTTGCACACACAAACGCACTGTGTTTTTAAAAGTGTGACCTAAACGTCTAAAAATGCAGCAAGTTTGACAGTGCGGGAACTGCAGATAAGTCACAGCAGACAGCAGAATGGACAGACAGTGCTGTATTTCAGTGCTTGATGGGCATAGGTGTGCCGTGTGCGCAGCATATTACATGAGGCATCAAATGAATGGGCTGCTGTGCCTGCACAAATGTGGGCTGCCAAAACACATACATGTGAACCAGTCAGGCCCAAAATAAGTCCATCAAGCAGTTAAATACAGACAGTAATGCCATGTGCTCCGAGGCCTTACTCAGCCTGGACTGCAGGTCTGTTCTGTGATTTAAAGAGTTCCTCTATTTTACACATGGCATGGCATGGGGTCCCATGGTGCTAAAGCAGAATGGACAGACGGTGCTGTGATCCCATGCCATGCCATGTGTAAAATACAGGAACTTTTTAAAACACTGACCAGACCTGTAATGAATCATCAAATATTATAAAGACTTTGGGCACACTCTACAGAAAACTTGTATTTACAATATAGCAAACAGTGACATACCTTGAGGAGCAGGACATGAAGAAGTCAGCCTTGGGAAGAGCAAACTGGGGATGTTATAAAATCACATTCTAATTCACTTTTATATACAAGCAGCACCCAGTGGCAGGAAGGGAGATGTGCACGTCTAAAGGGAAGCCAGGGGTTCTGTACATTTTAAAACACTGGGAAGGGAAGCAGTACTGTCACCTGGCTGCGTGCCGCTGATGATTTTCAGCCTGATTTGTGGGCAGCACAGGGGCTTAACAGGCGGCAGGGCCGCCATCAGGAATTATGGGGCCCCTTACACAGCTTCAGGCATGGGCCCCCTGGAGCAGAGAACGGGGGGGTGCTGCCCCCTTAAATTGAGACGCGGGGGGGCGGGGCTGCTGCAAATTTAGAAGCGGGAGGCCCTTTACAAAAAAAAGATTTAATAAAGAAAAATATATATAAAAAAGGGGTGTAGCCATCCGGGCCCTGGGGACCTCTGGGCCCTTTAATAAAAAGAAAAAAATAAATAAAAAATGAAATATATATAAAAAATATTTTTTTTTAAAAAGGGGGTTGCCATCTGGGGACCTCTGGGCCCTTTAATAATTTTTCTTTTTTTATAAAAATAAATTACAAAAAAAGGGGGTTGCCATCCGGGACCTCTGGACCCTTTAATAAAAAATAAAATTAAAAAAAATATATTAAAAATAAACACTTATAAAAAAAAAAGTGGGGTTGCCATCCAGGGCCCTGGGGATCTCTGGGCCCTTTAACCACTTGCCCACCGGGCTTGTTTTTCAGATTCGGTGTTTACGAGACTAAAACTGTTTTTTTTGCTTAGAAAATTACTTAAACCCCCCAAACATTTATATTTTTTTTTTTCTAAACCCTAGAGAATAAAATGGCAGTCATTGCAATACTTTTTGTCACACCGTATTGCGCAGCGGTCTTACAAGCGCACTTTTTTTGAAAAAAAAACACTTTTTTGAAATAAAAAAATAAGACAACAATAAATTTGGCCCAATTTTTTTATATATTGTGAAAGATAATGTTACGCCGAGTAAAATGATACCCACATGTCACACTTAAAAATTGCGCCGCTCGTGGCATGGCGTCAAACTTTTACCCTTAAAAATCTCGATAGGCAACGTTTAAAAAAATTCTACAGGTTGCATTTTTTGAGATACAGAGGAGGTCTAGGGCTAGAATTATTGCTCTCGCTCTAACGATCGTGGCGATACCTCACTTGTGTGGTTTGAACACAGTTTTCATATGCGGCGCTACTCGCGTATGCGTTCGCTTCTGTGCGCGAGCTCGTCGGGACGGGGCGTTTTACATTTTTTTTTTTTGTTTTCTTATTTATTTTTAATTAGTTTATAATTTTATACATCGAAATAAATAAAAAAAAAAAAATTATCACTTTTATTCCTATTACAAGGAATGTAAACATCCCTTGTAATAGAAAAAAAGCATGACAGGTCCTTAAATATGAGATTGGGGTCAAAAAGATGTCACATCTCATATTTAGGCTTAAATGCAAAAAAGAAAAAAAAAAAAAGTCATTTTTCAAATTTCAGAAAAAAAAAATGTTTCTTTAAGACGCTGGGCGGGACTGACGTTTTGACGTCACTTCCGCCCAGCAGAGCTGTGGGGGACGGGTGGGGGCGATTTTTCCCTCACTCGTATCCCAACACAGCCAGCAAGAGGACCCGATCGCGTCCGCCGTTACCGACGGCTCCGGTAAGCGGCGGAGAGCGCGGGAGAGCGGCGGGAGGGGGGGGGGCCCTCTCCCGCCACCGATAACGGCGATCTTGCGGCGAATCCGCCGCTGGGACCGCCATTATCGTGTACAGCACTGCCCACGGAAAAGATGGATATATCCATCTTTAAAATCATGACGTATTTTTACTATGACACCGTGGGCAAGTGGTTAATAAAAAAAAATATATAAACAAAAATAAAAAAATAAACATTTATAAAAAAAATAAAAAAGGGTGTTTGCCACATGGGGCCCTGGGGACCTCTTAGCCCTTTAATAATAATAACATTTATATTATATTATATAATATATATATATATATATATATTAAAAGAAATATATAAAAAAAAAAAAATTTATAAACATTTTTTTAATAAAAAAAAAAATATATATATAAAATAAATATATATTTTTATTTAAAAATAATAAAAAAAAGGGGGTTGTCATCTGGTGCCCTGGGGGCCTCCGGGTCCCTGGGAACCCCTAAAAAAATTGGCCCTTTAATTAAAAATAAAAATATATTTAAAAAATTGGCCCTTTAATAAAAAATAAAATAAAAATATATAAAATAATATATTTTTTTATTTAAAAATAAATAAAAAAAGGGGGGGGGGGGGGTTGTCATCTTGGCCCCTGCGGGCCTCCAGGCCCTGGGGACCTCCGGACCTAAAAAAACAAAAACAAAATTATTTTATTTTTTTCAAAGGGGGTTGCTTTGGGCCCCCAACAGTGACAGGGCCCTGGGCAGCTGCCCCTGTTTGCCCTATGGTAGAGACGGCCCTGGGTATATGGAGTAGTAGGGTTAAGGATGAGAGAAAGAGGACAGGGGATGAAGAAGGGGATAAAGTATATGGAGTATAGTAGGGTTAGGGATGAGGAAGAGAACGGGGATGGATATCAGGATAATGGGTATATGGAGTAGTAGGATTAGGGATGAGAAGATGAAAGGGGGATGAAGATCAGGATAAGGTATATGAAGTAGTAGGGTGGGAATGAGGAAGAGGACGGGGGATGGAATATCAGGATATTAATGGAGTTATGAGGATGAGGAGGAGGTGGGGGGATGAAGATCAGGATACGGCTTATGGAGTAGTTAGGGGAGGGATGAGGAAGAGGACGGGGGATGAAGATCAGGATAAGGTATATGGAGTAGTAGGGATGGGGATGAGGAGGAGGATGGGGGATGAAGATCAGGATAGGCTTATGGAGTAGTAGGGTTAGGGATGAGGAAGAGGAGGGGGATGAAGATCAGGATAAGGTATATGGAGTAGTAGGGATGGGGATGAGGAGGAGGATGGGGGATGAAGGATCAGGATACGGCTTATGGAGTAGTAGGGTTAGGATGAGGAGAGGACGGGGGATGGAAGATCAGGATAAGGTATATGGAGTAGTAGGGAAGGGGATGAGGAGGATGGGGGATGAGAATCAGGATACGGCTTATGGAGTAGTAGGGTTAGGGATGGAGGGAAGAGGATGGGGAATGAAGATCAGGATAAGGCATATGGAGTAGTAGGGTTAGGGATGAGGAAGAGGACGGGGGATGAAGATCAGGATAAGGGGGGGGGGGGGGGGGGACTTATGGAGTTGTAGGGATAGGTTAGGGGATGACGAGATGAGGATGGGATGAAGATCAGGATAAGGCATATGGAGTAGTAGTGTTAGGATGAAGGCAGAGGATGAAGGATGAAGATAGGAAGGATGATTGGAAGTAGTAGGGTTGAGGGATGGATCAGGAACGAGGATGGGGATTGAAGATCAGGATAAGGCATTATGGAGTATTAGGGTTAGGGATGAGGAAGAGTGATGGGAGGATGAAGATCGGGATAAGGTATATGGAGTAGTAGGGATGGGATGAGGAGGAGGATGGGGGGATGAAGATTAGGAATAAGGATATATGGTAGTAGTAGGGTTAGGGATGAGAAGCGGATGGGATGAAGATCATGATAAGGTATATGGAGTAGTAGGGATGGGTGTATGAGGAGGAAGATGGATGGAAGGAGATGGATAAAAGGTATATTGGAGTCGTAGGGTTGAGGAAGGATGAGGCAGATTGTTAGTAGGGTTTAATAGAGGATGGGGATGAGACCGGTATATGGAGTAGAGGATTATATAAGGG
>JAJQKJ010002947.1:0-73351 GCA_029574335.1 Rana kukunoris | reverse complement strand
ACCACGCGATCTTTCCCTCCCAGACAAGGTATCAACCTGGCCACCCCCCAGGGATTGTCGGCCATAGAGCGGATGGGGTAGCACCCCACATGCCTAGAACCAAAGCAGGGGTTATAGGCCCTACACACATACCACCCTGGTGGCAGCAGCAGCCAAAGTAAGTAGTCCAGTCAGGGGGGGAAGCAGCATGGGTAAATGAGCCATCCTGTCTGAAAGACATAGTGGTTATACATAGGTTGCCGATACTACAGCTGAACCCATAATGTCCCCCAAGGAGAGCAAACTCCCGTCGGACCAAGTCCCGCAGGCTCTCCACTTACCTGTCCATGCTGCAGGGTACTGCAAGGCAAGATACCCAACCTTCCCCCATCTCCGTGGGTAGCGTGTAACACCTTCAGGGACCAGGGTCCTGGATCGGAACACCCCACACCCCTGGACCTATACAGCACCCTGGCAGCAGAAACATTTGGACCTGGGAAGGTACAAAGTTCTGGAACCCAGAGTCCAGCCTTCCAAGGAGAGGCATTATAGGCAAAACCCCATTCTTGAACTGGGGCCCGGGTACCGTCCACTTTGGCTATGAAGCACCTTGGACGGATCCGGTTAGCCAGCCAAAATCCCAAGGACCTAGAGGCATAGCTATTCAAACGTGACCAACACCTAAGACACTGGCGAAAAAACTGAGGTACTCCCGGTATAGGAGGGGGTTATATAGGGAGGGGACTTCCGGTCTGGGTGTGCCAGTGTCCATCACCTGAACGTAGACCATATAACCCATATAGTAATGGCTATGCTGCTCTGTGTCCCGTGATGTACGATAAAGAAATAGTGCCATCTTAACAATTTTAGGAATATTCAATCCAGTCACTGAATATACCAGGTTGAATATCCTTTGTCCAGTAACCGTTTTACTTTTGGGCATGCCCACCAAATGTGGAGCATGCTCCCTTCCTGACCGCAGCCCCCGGAAACAGAGAGAGGGCGCATCCGGATAGATTGTTGCCAAACCTTGTGAGTACCAGATACCATTGTGACAATACCTTGTAATTAGCCTCCACCAGCAAAGTTTTTAAAATCTTCCTATGAAACATGTTCGACCACCGGAACCAGACATCCTCATGTATAGTCTCCCCCAGATCCGATTCCCAATCCAGTTGGTAAGAGAGTTTAGAACCCTGATCCGCAAACAGAATATACAACTCTGAAATACTACCATGTGTGTCCAGGCCACTTAGAACATTTGTTTTCATAAAACGCCAGAGTGGTAATATCACCCTGATCTCGACACAATGGTGGTTATTTATGAAAGGCAAATCCACTTTGCACTACATGTGCACTTGGAAGTGCAGTCGCTGTAAATCAGAGCTGGACATAGAAAGAAAGTATAAAACATCATTTTAGCTTGCACATGATGGATAATAAAATCAGAAGACCTTCCCCTCATTTCAGATCTTCCCATCAGATCTACAGTGAGTGCACTTGTAGTGCAAAGTGGATTTGCCTGTCGTAAATAACCCCCAATGTCTGTAAAATGAGAGTAATTTGGTGGAGTTGAAATGTCTCCAATGGGGGCATTTTTAAAGTCTCCAGAAAGTAAAAGGGTTTTCTAATTCCTTCATGGTCTGTAACAAAACATCCCACACTCGCTCCGCTTGAGTGCTTTCGTCATCTACCACTTCCTCCCAGTCTGAATATAAATATCAGATATTCCAACTGCTCAGAAGCACAAAACAAGAAGATGCTTGATTGCTGAACATGGCCTGTTTATTAGAACCAGAACAAAAGTCTTCTATACAGTAGAAGAGGAGGTTCCTACCTCGTGCTCATAAAACTTTTTTTTTAATTTTTTTTTTTATCAAAAAAGTTTATTGATAAACCACAAGAAATATACATACAGTCATAAGTCATGTGCAGCAAAAAAAATTCAAGTACAGTTTATTTAAAGGGTATAACACATACATAAGTACAAAGTAACATAAGCTGATACAGGTATATTAACAGTGTAGTATACATGCTGCATGTCATTGATTAGCTTCAGGAGCAATAAACTAGTCTGTAGTCTCTGTAGTCCCCGAGTTGTAAAAAGAACTAGATAACTAAAACGAAAAATAGTGAACATATAAAAGAAAAAACAATAAAGTCAAATTTTTTTTTTTTTTTAAATAACAAACATGTTATACTTACCTCCACTGTGCAGCTCGTTTTGCACAGAGTGTCCTCTAACCCTGTCTTCGGGGTCCCTCGGTGCTGTCTCAGGTCCTGCTCACAAAAGCATTCCACCTTAATGCGAGCAAGCTCGCATGGTGGAAAGCTTTTGCGAGCTCGCTCCCGTGATACAGCGGCGGCTATAGCCGCCGACTGTATCACTCGGCCCCTGCCCCCAGCGTGCCGCATCATCCGCTGTGATTGACAGCAGCGCCAGCCAATGGCTGTGCTGCTATCAATCCGCCCAGCCTAGCCAATCAACGGCCAGGCTGGGAACCGAAGAGGATCACGTACCGTCGGATGTTTTTTTTCACCTTAATGCTTAGGATGCATTAAGGTGAAAAAACATTTACCTTTACAACCCCTTAAATTACTAAACATATTGTTTAATTTCTTTCCATCCACCACAGTACCTCCAACATCTTTAACGGTACTAACTCAGTATCACATCTCATGCCATACCCGTACCAGCACATCACATTTGTAAAAGTCTGTCCTTCATTAGTTGAGTAGGGCCCAGTCCCGGTGTCTAACCAAGTTGCCACATTGAATACAATTGCTTAAGGACATTACGGTGCTGATAGGTAAGCTTTTCACGCATTAGCAAGCTATTTACTGACTCCACCCATTGGTACTCAGAGTTATCCAGAGCCTCCCAATGGCCTTGCGAGCCACGTACAAGAGACTTAGTACAGCTGTATGACCATATCGGCGAGAGCGAGGGAATCTCCAAGGCACCAAGCGGGCACACAACTGGGTCTTGCGGAACCGGGAATTGGTAAACCTGTGAAATAGTAGTAGAACATACTGCCAATACCGAAAAAGTTTCAGGCACTTCCACATCATGTGCAATAGATCTCCATCATGGCTAGAATATTTCGGGCATAACAGTGCATCACTATATCCCCATTTATGTAGACGAGTTGGGGTCCTATATACTCTATGTAATAAGTAAAGATGTGATAGTCCTTTGTGATGCAGAGACTGACACTAGTGGAGCAGATGTCAGACATAGCTCTCAAGTTTCCCCATCTATAGGGCCCAAATCTCATTCCCAACCTTTTCTGCAAGGAAGTGTAGAAGCTTCATGTGTAGAGTTAAGCAGCCTGACATATACCCAGAATATAATACCCTTCCTCTTTTCTGTCAACAGCACATCACTTATTAGAGGATGTGCTATCAGCGCAATTGGAGATATTCTACTTTCACTCTGAATGGCGCACCGCAGTTTGAGGTACTTGTAAAATTGTGCTCTATTAAAGATAGAATTCCTCACTAATGTCTGCAAAGGATTTAAATATCGTGCCAGTGTACAACTGTGTAATATATTGAACGCCTACTTCGTCCCAGGAGCAAAATCTTTGAGCTTGAGGAGCTCCTTAAAGGACTTAGGCTGCATTCACACCTGAGCGGCAAGTAACGCCGCATACGCGGCTTTACTTGCCCGCTTTTCGATTTTTTTTTTTTTTTTTACAAATCTTCCCATTCATGTCTATGGGCGAACGCCAATGTCGCTTGAAAAAAAGGGTCCGGGACTTTTTTTCAGGCGACAGGCGTTCGGCGTCTCAGAGATGTGAACCATCTCTATAGACATGAATGGGAAATTTCCCCTCCAGCGGCACGAGCGTCGCGCGACAGGCGTTTTGCCGCTCAGTGTGAATGGCCCTTATTCCTCCATATGGGTGTAAATGGACACACTCCCCTTATTTTAGGATAGATCTGGTATATTTCCATTGGGTGTTCAATAAGATGATCGTGGGGAAAGTGTGTGGTATGTGTGTAAACCCTGCTTCTAAGCGAGCCAGTGCTGGGGAGACTGGAGTCACAAGGAACCAGCAAGGACCTGATGGGGTCTGTCGCATACTCACCGAGGTGTTGACGCTAGGCTACAAAAGTAGTATCTGGCATGTGGCACCGCCAGGCCGCCCTGATCTTTAGCCAGCTGTAAGAACGAAGACTGATCCATGACGGTTTGCCACTGCAAATTAAGTCTCTGAACTGAGCATCTATTTAACAAACCGTTTGTGTGGTATCCATATGGGCACATTATGGAATATATAAAATAAGTTGTGGAGTACAAACCATTTTGTCCATGCCAAGCATTTCAGCCAGAATTTGCAAGGTAATGAAATCATATTCAGATCAAGATATTGAGTAGGGTCTGGGGGTCACTTGTATACGCAACAAAACTACCCAACCACGACTGTCTTTTACCCAACCAGGTAGGGGCTGTATTAAGGGGTCTAGAGGCAAAAGGACCGACTTGTTCCAGTTAATTCTGAAACCCGACAGGCCTCCGAAGTCAGCTATCAGCTCATCACATTCCTCAAGGAGCTGTCAGTGGGCCAGATTCAGATAGAATTGCCTATCTTTAGGCGGGCGTAGCGTATCTCAGATACACTACGCCGATGTAACTCAGAGAGGCAACTACAGTATTCATAAAGCACTTGCACCTAACTTTGCGCCGGCGTATCTTAATTCCTTCGGCGTAAGCCGGTGCAACTGCAAGTGGGTGACGTTATGCAAATGAATGGTCTAGTGATTTACGCCCGCGTATCTTGAACGGAGCATGCTCGGTACGTTCGTTCCCTTGTGAGCATGCTCACAACTATGCCGGCCCAACTTACAGAGATACGCCGGTCCAACTTACACCCAGCCGCTGCAAAAGTACATCCAGTTTTATTCCCCCCCCCCCCCGGGAAGGTACTTTTGCTGTGAGATGCTGCTCCCGTTCCCCACAGGCAGAGGAGGCAAAAAAACTTTAACACCCAGGAGATTTCAGCCCTCATAACAGCAATGGAGACTTATGACCAGGGTCGCCATCAGGGGGGTACAGGCAGTACACCTGTAAGGGGCCCGGGTCCCCCAGGGGCCCGGATGGGAACCCCCCTTTTTTTATTTTATTTTTATTAAAAAATAGTAATATATTTTTATTTATTTGATGGACAAGAAGGCCTGGCTTGCAGTCTCTGCTCTAATTCATTTCTAAGGTGTTCTATCGAGTTGAGGTCAGGACTCTGTGCAGGCCAGTCAAGTTCCTCCACCCCAAACTTGCTCATCTGCGTCTTTATGGACCTTGCTTTGTGCACTGGTGAGCAGTCATGTTGGAACAGGAAGGGGCCGTCCCCAAACTGTTTCTACAATGTTGGGAGCATGAAATTGTCCAAAATGTCTTGGTATGCTGACGCCTTAAGTGTTCCCTTTAATGGAACTAAGGGCCAAGTCCAACTCCTGAAAACAACCCCGCACCATAACCCCCCCTTCATCAAATGATTTGGACCAGTCCACAAAGCAAGGACCATAAAGACATAAATGAGTGAGTTTGGGGTGGAGAACTGGACTGGCCCAGTCAACACCTTTGGAATGAATTAGAGCGGAGACAGTGAGCCGGACCTTCTTGTCCAACATCAGTGCCTGACCTCACAAATACACTCTGGAAGAATGGTCAAACATTCCCATAGACACACTCCTAAACGTTGTGGACGGCCTTCTCAGAAGAGTTGAAGCTTTTATAGCTGCAAAGGGTGAGCCAACCCAATATTGAACCCTACAGGCTAAAGGATCGCACACACGATCGAATATTCCGATGGACGTGTTTTGTCGTATAATCAAACCGTCTGTACGCTCCATGGGACAAAAGAGCAGAAAAACTACGTAGTTTCGTGAATGTTGGCTGAAAAAGTTCTGCCGTCTGTATGCAGAACAAGTTCACGGCCAGTGCCTTTCGGACAAAAATATATATATAATTATATCATCAAGGGCCCAGAGGTCCCGGATGGAAAGCCCCCTTTATTTGGTAATTATTTTTATATAAAAAAAAAAGGGAGGTTGCTATCTGGGGCTTCTTTTTTTTTAAGGGGGTTCCCATCCGAGCCCCTGGGGACCCCCGGCCCCCTTACAGGTGTACTGCCTGTACCCCCTGATGGCGGGGGACCCATTAGTAGTGCTAGGACCACGGCTGCCATGTGTTTGTCCTGTAATGGTGCTGCTGAAGCTGCTCTCCAGCTGACTTGAGCAAGTCTGGTGCAAAGTTACCCCTGCTTTATGAGGGGTAACTTTAGGCCGGCCAAACAGCTTAGGCACACCGCGCGTAGCCTGCGCCGAACGGGCCTATGTTCGGGAATCAGCGTTTCTCCCTCATTTGCATAGGAAATCAATGGGTTTGCCAGATGCGTCCGGCATAAATATGCACCTAAAATGTGCAAGCGTAGGCAAGTTACACCAGTCGGGAGTAGCCTATTTTGGTGCGTATCTAGTTCTGTGGGTACGGTGCATAGATACTCCTCCGGCGCAAATTTACACTTATGCCGCGATTCTCCATATACCCCGGCGTAACTTCTTTGAGAATCTGGCCCAGTGTCTCCTAGGTAGATCAGTATGTCGTCTGCATATAAGGAGACAACATCCTGCCTAGGACCCTGAAGAAATCCTGGGATGTCCTGCAAGGCTCTAATACATGGGTCTCCAAACTGCGGCCCTCCAGTTGTTCAGGAACTACGATTCCCCTCATGCCTGTGAATGTCAGTGTGTTACAATGCCTCATGGGATGTGTAGTTTACAACAGCTGGAGAGCCGTAGTTTGAGGATCCCTGCTCTAATATGTATGGCCAAGGGTAAACAAAAGGGGTGAAAGTGGGCCCTCCTGTCATGTGCCACTGTAAAGCCTGAAAGAGTCCAACATCCCCATTAATGCGCATTCTTTATGTATCACGTGTTGAATACATTTGGCCAATCTGTTAGCCAGCAACTTAACATCCAATGTAAGTAGTGAGATATGAGTGGTGACAAATCATTCTTTCCAGGATTTAAAGGGTCACTAAAGGAATTTTTTTTTTAGCTAAATAGCTTCCTTTACCTTACTGCAGTCCTGCATGTCCTCATTGTTCGATGTTGCTGTAATTCTTCTGTTCTGCACACTCCTGGTTGTCGGTTTCCTTATGAAAAAAGTCATGGGACCTTCTCTGTGGTCTCTAACCAAGAAGGTGTGATTACTTTGTGTCTAAAACCCCTCAGAGCCAGTTCATTTTCAAAACAAACACTGCCCTGTATTGACTCTGTACTTCACAGAAGCATGAAACTGAAGGCACATTATGATTGATTTTTATCTATTTTTAAAAGGGTTCACTATTATGTCTCTATACCCTGTAAACCCAGCACCCACTATGCGAGCCTCAGTCATTCATGGAGGAAAAGTCCCAGTCTCAAAAGCCTCACTGTAAACCTTTAGAAGCGTTGGAATAAGTTGTGCAGTGCAACGGTTATACCCCTCGGACGGTAGGCCATCAGCCGAAGGCACTTGCCCATTCTGTGCATGAGCCAGTGCTTCTAGTGGCTCATCCTCAGTTAATTGGGTATTAAGCAGGGTTGCATTTGAAGCGGACAAACATGGCATTGGATGTTTATCCAAGAAAAAAAATAGATATCCTCATAGGAAGGCCGGACTAAAACATATAAACATTTTGGAAAAAATTTCAGCCCTAGACCATTTTGTTGCTAAAGGACCAGGCCCCTTTTTGCAATTTGGCACTGCGTTGCTTTAAACCGACAATTGCGCAGTCATGCAACATGGCTCCTAAACAAAATGGATGTCCTTTCCCCCCCCCACCCAAATAGAGCTTTCTTTTGGTGGCATTTGATTACCTCTGCAGTTTATTTTTTGCGCTATAAACAAAAATAGAACAATTTTGAAAAATGCAATATTTACTTCCTGCTATAATATCCCCAAAAAATGTATAATAAACTTTTCCCACCTCAGTTTAGGCCGATATGTATGCTACATATTTTGTTGGTAAAAACAATGCAGTAAGCATTTATTGATCAGTTTGCACAAAAAAAGTTAGTGTCTAGGGGATGGTTTTATTGTTTTTTTTTTTTTTTTTAACTAGTAATGGCGGAGATTAGAGATTATTGCGTGTGCGACACTATATCAGACACTTGACACCATTTTGGGACCATAATGGGCTATAAAAATGCACCGATTACTGTAAAAATTACATTGGCAGTGAAGGGTTAACCTCTAGGGCGCTGAAGGGGTTAAGTGTGCCCTAGTGAGAGATTTACTGTGGGGGCGTGTGACACCACAGATGGTCGTTCTCCATGACAGGGAACAGACGATCAGTGACACCCACTAGGAAGAATGGGAAAGGTTGGTTTACACTTACCCCTCCCGTTCAACTCTGTGACCAGATTGCGGGACACCGGTGGCGATCGCGGTCATGGAGCCCACGACTGTGGCACTGCCGATATATAGTCGTTAGGCGGTCCTTAAGCGGTTAAGAAATGCAGAGAACACTAGACGCCATAAGGGATTTGCCTGTACTTTCACAAAACCTGGGGAAAAGGTCATACGTACTTTTTAAACATTTTGTCCCATCACACCCCTCAGTGTTGGTGCTGTATAGCCGACACTGCCATGTTCCAGGAGTGTCTGGGCAGCGGTTTCCTGATGTTTCTGCACAGTCACCACAATTGCTGTACTATCTATTGATGTTTGCAATGTAGGTTCTCATTCATCTACTGGTCAACTCTAGAACTTTGATAGGCCTCTTATTTTATGCACGCAAGACTAAACTCCTTAAATGGAAATCTACCCAGCCCCCTACCTTAGACTATTTGAAGAACATTGTCAAAATGGTTCCATTGTATAAATTTACATACAAATCAAATAAAAAAAATCTTTAAAGTATGTGATATTTGGACAGCCCAGGGATCCTCAGCAACCCCTCAATAGGATGCTCTGTTTTGCTTACTTTTTAAATGTGGATCTGTATACTGGAAGTGTACCACCTGCTTTTTTTACTTTGCACACTTCAGATACTGCGATTCCAGTTCCTTCAAGCCTTTGTTACAAACCACATGCATGACAGAAGAGAGCTCTAGGGTTGAGATTATCTACACAAAGGTGTCCTGTTTAGGAAGCAGTGATTTGAAGGATGACCACAGCCCATAAAAACAGATAATCTGGGGAGAAGTGTTTGAACTTATTCTCCCGCCGATCATCTGGGGAGAAGTGTTTGAACTTATTCTCCCGCCGATCATCTTTCCACAGAGAATCCTCAGACTGACACAGTAACGGCCAGTTTATGAAGCGGCAATCTGAGCACGTCACCCGCAATCTGTCAGAATTCACACCAGCAATCTGTCAGAATTCACCATCTCAGAGGTGGTGAATCAGGGAGTGAAGAGGGAATCCAGGGGATCTGAGGAGGAAGAGCCCCTCCAACACTGTAGCCATGTCCCCCTGTAATATTTCTGTGAATATATATTTATTATGTAGTGGACTCATTGTTTTAGTTATAATGAGCACACCGTCTGTCAGTGTACTAAGCGGTGATAATTTATCACTGCTTAACAAACTGACGTCTGTTTCTGAATTTCTGGTACTGTAATCTCGTAAAGTCTCACGAGATTCCAGTATCAGGGGCCGTTCTCCACTGTTTGAAGCGTTGGTAGATCACTTCACTCCAAGGGTGAAGCGATCTTCTCTGCTTCATAAACTGGCACAGAGGAGAAAAATGTCCGTGAGTGCAAGAGTGACACCAAAGATTCAATCATTTTACATCAGATCTAAAGTCAAGTTGTAGCGATATAGTGAAGTGTAATTTACAAAGACAGGCTAAAGTTGAAAAACTTTTAATATCACAAATTAGTACAGACGTTGTGGTTTGCCCATTGAGCTCTTGATGTACAGGGCCCTCACATTCTGCCAGTTCTTTTTCAGTAGCGATACCAAGAAGTTAATGAAAGGTGGGATGTTGTAGACAAGCTCCTCCTCTGTCATCTTGACATGACCAACTGCCACGGCCAAACACAGGACCTAGAAGATAACATGCATTTGGTGAGATAAGGAATTGTCTGACCGAAGTCAAAATTCACTGACTGCATGTTGGACACTGAAGCATTAGCATTTACACAAATTAAATAACTTGCCATCAGTTTTGACAAAATATAAGACTGCATTTGACTTGGCCACAGAGATAATGTTATGACTAGAACAATGAACAGAACCTTGGAAAAAATATATATTTTTTCTTTAAAAATAAGCACTCAATACATTTCCCTGGACAGTTATGAAGTTCTGCCTAGGCATGACAAAAAAAGATTGGTAATAAATTCTTAAGATTTCTGCAGACCACACAGTTGTCCAGCCAATGGATGTCCACTGGCACCTGCTGGTCATTGATGAGACACTCAAGTCCTGTTAGAGATTTACTCGATTGTTTCCCTGCAAAGCAGAAAATAAAATCCAGCACATCCATTCATAAAAGCACCAATGTGTACACAAACACTGGTTAGGCACACATCTAACTTTGATTGCCCTACTCCTTCCCAGTCAGTGTCAGTACAGTGACCATGCAATTTTTTTTAGCACCGATCACCATCGGTGTCACTGTTCCCAAAAAGTGTCAGATTGCCCACCGCAATATTGCAGTCCTGCTACAAGTCGCTGATCGATACATAAAATAAATTAAGTTTGTAGACGCCACAACTTTTGCACAAACAATCAATATACACTTTTTGGGATTTTTTCCATGGATATGTAGCAGAATACATATTTTCCTACATTTATAAGGAAGAATTTTTTTTTTTTATATTGGTGGATGTTTTATAGCAGAAATATTGTTTTCAAAAATTGGATGAAAGGGGAATGATACGGCACTTATAAGAAATGAAAAGCACTTGCTGTGAAATTTTGTGCTGTAAAAGATAAAAAAAAAAAAAAAAAAAAAAAGGTATTTATATATATAATATATATATATATATATATATATATATATATATATATAATATATATATACACATATATATCTATCTCTATGATGGCCAATATAGAATGTGAACCATAAAAGGAAAAACATCAATTAATGCTAATCCAATTAATTGACATAGTGCTCCATAAAGTTCATAAGTGACATGAGTTGAGTAAAGTCCTAAGTGTGTTCAGTTCGTCCTCATAGACCAATAGGGAATAGTGTGATCCATATCCACCAAAGAGACACCCAGGGAAAAGTGTTGTAGTCTCCTTACCCTGTAATTGACCCCTGTATAGGTGGTCAATGTAAGCCTGGGGATTTAAGGTCTCCCTCCTGACCTTGGTGTTATTCGGTGTTTCTCTGTACACTCAACAGTGTGGGATAAAAAATAGAAAGGAAAGGAGTGCCCCCTTCTCCTGCTCGTGATTGCTCCGTACTTTCTTGTAGAGATCAGCGTGATGACGTCAAAGATGCAAGCCACGCCTATGCGTTTCGTCACCACAGACGTCGTCTGGGATTGGCTGACGTCCGTGGTGACAAAACGCGTAGGTGACAAAACGCATAGGCGTGGCTTGCATCTTTGACGTCATCACGCTGATCTCTACAAGGAAGTACGGAGCAATCACGAGCAGAAGAAGGCGGCACAGCCACCGATCGTTCATCGCACTGTGTACTTATCGCGCACATTTGTCGTCAATATTGTAAGTGCAATTGCCCTTAGCGTAATACCAGAGGCAAAAATTATTTAATATGCCAAGGTATCTTTCTATTTTTATCCCACACTGTTGAGTGTACAGAGAACACCCGGATAAACACCAAGGTCAGGAGGGAGACCTTAAATCCCCACACGCTTACATTGACCACCTATACAGGGGTCAATTACAGGGTAAGGAGACTACAACACTTTTCCCTGGGTGTCTCTTTGGTGGATATGGATCACACTATTCCCTTAGTCTATGAGGACGAACTGAACACACTTTATGGGACTTTACTCAAGTCATGTCACTTATGAACTTTATGGCGCACTATGTCAATTTATTGGATTAGCATTAATTGATGTTTTTTCCTTTTATGGTTCACATTCTATATTGGCCATCATAGAGAATATATATATATAGAATTTTTTTATCTTTTACAGCACAAAATTTCACAGCAAGTGCTTTTCATTTCTTATAAGTGCTGTATGATTCCCTTTTTTTCCCCCATGTTTCACATTTTTTGTATCACAAAATCTAGATACTGGCAGCTATAGATTATTAATTCATAATCCACTCAATTTCTATTATATTAAGCGCAGTGTCTTCCTTTTTGGATTTTTTTTTTTCTTGTTTTCAAAACTGACAAGTTTACAGCAGCACAAAGTATAAAAACCCAGTGCTGATCAAATACCAGAAGAAAGCCATTTTCATTTAGGTACAGCATGGCATGACGGCAAAATGGTCAGTTAAATTAAGTGCCATATAGCAAAAAGTTGCCTGGTCATGAAGGGGGTAAATCTTCCAGCGGTCAAGTGACTCAAGGTATTCTAGCTATCCTTTAACTAGAGATAACCAGTCTGATTTAGATGTAAATCTAGACATCAGAATACAGATTTACAAGTTGAATTCTCGTAGCACAAATCTACTAGAAAAAAAAAAAACTGAACTCTGCAATCAAGTAATTTGGCTCAAATAGCTCATTTAGAAAACTGGCATTTTTCATTTCCTCACCTTTTTCATCTGAAACTTAATAGTGGACTTGACTTCATCAGTTTTGGCCACCATGTTCTCATTGTGAGTCAACAAAGAAGGAAACTTTCCTGCTTTATTCAAACCAGGTCCCAAAATACGAGGAATCTGCTTGATAAGAGATTCAGAGGCCAAAAAGGCATCAAACTTCTTAGCTGGAGAGGAAATACAAAAAAAAGCGAAGTTGAAATACAGGCAAAAAACAAAGTTAACTCAATATAACCCTATTGATTTTGGATTCTCTCAAATGTTAAGGGGTGGGGAAAACATTAGCAGAATATGGTGCCTACACAAAATGCCTGGAAAAATAGTAACAGGGTTTTTAACAAATTTGTATAAAAAGGTGTGAAATGTTATTTATAATAAATAATCCATGACATGGAAGTTAAACTATAGAACATGAAAGATGAGACTTAATTTTTAAATATTTGCAAGTTCTGAGGAAAAAAAAGGCAATTCTAGAATACAGTTCATGTAACTTCTCAATGCAGTTTTCAGAGAAATGTGCATTTCTGCCACCAGGGGGAAACTGTTGCCGGAAACATTCTCAAACACAATGCTCACCATAACACAACATTAGCAAAAGTTGCCCAAAGGGTGGTGCTAAAAACACGTAGTTTCATGTTTGTTGGCTAACAATTTGCCTTTTGTATGAAAGACATATGTCCTACACTTTGTCTGCAGAAAACCCAATCGTGGTGCATGAGGCTTTAGAGGGTCTTAACTCTGGCTGGAGAAGCAACAGAGGCACCTTTGGACAGCAGCATTGTCAATCCGGGCAGAGGATAGTGGCAGATGCACTAGCAGATTTAGATGGACTTTACTAAAGTTTAGTTACAGCAACAGTCCTTTTGAGATAAAAGTTTTGCATACATTATTAAAGCCGACCATTGTAAGCGCCACTTATTCATTGTTAAATGGTTTGTCCAAGCCCCATTCAGAGCGGCGTGACGGTCATGTGATTTGATAGTTCCAAATCACACGACAAGTGCTGGCAATCAAACTTCATAATGTAGCAATTCTGAAAAAGGATCCCTGCATTACTTTTTACTGAATTCTTTGAGACTTGGATCTGTTAAAATGTTGCAAGCGGCGCAAAAAAGTGCAATTTCAAAGCCACACCAGTGTGAACCAGGTCTCAACCCTCTGACACTTTTGGGGTCTTAAAGGAAATTAAACAAAAAAATTGGCCATAAAAAAATAAAATAAAACCTGTGTAAGCTGCAATACATTTTGTTTTTGGGTTTAGTTAAAGTGGATGTAAACCCAATTCATGAAATTAGAGCTGGACACATTTGCAGTATTTTGTTCTCTTCAAAGTGCCAAGTCCCCAGCACACTCCTGAACCTGTTATCAACCCGATAACTCCTGACAAATGCTAAAAGATTAGCAGGGAGCTGACCCCGCTACAAAACACCTCAGTCTCTGCTTATGTGGATAGAGGGTGTGTGACTTTCCAATCAGCAATTTTAGCCATCTTGGCTGTATGCCCAGACATCACACGCTGTTAAACAGGAAGAGAAGATTTCCCAACAGGATCTGAACTTTCTAAACTGTATATAAAATGTGAAGACAGCAAAATGCCGTATATATGTAAAAAACTTATGGCAAGGATATTTTGCTCATCTGAGTTTGTTGACTTCACTGGGCGTATAGAGGGTTTACATCCACTTTAATCTTTAAAACCAGGGGTGGACCTTTGCCTACAGCAAATGTTAAACTATACTTTTTCTTTGGGCACAAACTGGTTAATACATCTAAAACAAATTTACGTACCCAACTTCTTCACAAGCTTCTTATTCTTGTTAAGTTTCTTAAGAGCTTCAATATCCATGTGGGGTAAATCCACAGCCTTAGCTTCATCACAGTGCTGCTGATCTCCCAAAATGCATACTGAGAATTTGGGCCTTGGTGTGGACTTTAGCCTGTGATAGCGGAACAAAAAAAGGTTAGCAAAACTAGAAACAGAAGAGTGAGGAAATGTGGGAGAACCAGGCACAAACCTTAACTAACGCCGAAGCATTAGGCGGTGGGTTTTTAAAAAAATAAAAAACCACACCTTCCCTATTATTTTAAGACCCAGGGTGGAGGTCCGTCCAGCTCACCACAAAAACCACAGGGAACTGAACTACCCAGGTCCTTTGCCACATTGACTTCCCTCACTCAAGACAAATAAAACTAGGAGGGAGACGCAAGGCAAAAGTTGGGTGAGAATAAGAGGAGTATTCCAACCTGACGGTGCCAGAGAAACGCTTGTCCTTCTGGGGTCATAGTTTTTAAGGCTGATCTGAAGTTCCACAGTCTGCAGAAACCTATACAAGGGAGAGATTTGAACTTTATTAATGTCGCAAGACGAACACTGACAGACTTTTGCAGTGATTATATTGTTTGTTATCCAAAGATAAAATAGTTCTGGGTAAAGAACTAGAACCCCCCCCCCCCCCCCCCAAACAAAAATCATCATCCATTGGCAACAGTTAACATTGATATTAAGGAAACAAATTTGACAAGCGTCAATGCCTCATGAAAGAAGTTTGGTGCTTAATATTTAACACGTTCCTGTGTGTGAACAGCACTGTGTGGTGCCAATTTGGTAGTCATGGCAGGCATACGGCAGTTATGAGGCTTTAAAATGCTGAATAAATGCCTCAAACACTGGGTATTTACACTATTACTTACTTTCTCTTCTTCCTTCTTGACCCCAGGAGAACCTCCCTCACAGCTTCATGAAGGGTATCGCGAGAAACTTTGCTGCTGCAGGGTAGAAAAAAAAAATTACAAATGTTAGTTTTAATGGAAAATCCATACTAGCCAAAGTAGCCGATGTTTAAAGCCTAATGTAATTTGGTGCCCTACCAGTCTAAGGACCCGAAGGTTCTGGGACATTTAGACTTTGAAGCAGTGTTCCAGCCTTTTTGTGTATTAAAAGTCAGCAGCTACAAAGAGCGTAGCTGCTGACTTTTGACTTACCTGCTCCACAGTCCAGCAATGTGGCTGGCCAGGGTTTAGCTCCTCCATTCACATTGTGAGCACCAGGCCCTGACAGCTTTAAAGGTTCACGGCCAGGCTGTGCTCTAGGAGTGGACAGGCAATCTCCTGGGACCTGTCACGTGTCCCAAGAGATCGCCTAGAGGGAGGGGTCATCTAAGCGGCCCATAGGTGGAAGTAGGACAGGAAGTTGCACTCCTACCAAAGCCGCCCCCCCAAAAAAATTGACATGCCAAATGTGGCATGCAAGGGGGTGAGGAATGCTTAAAGCAGAGTTTCCACTTTTGGGTGGAACTCCACTTTAAGGCTTGAAAGGACACGCAGAGTCGGGGCTCTGGAACCACCATTGCAAGCTGCTTGCTCTGAGGCACTTGGCAGGAGGAGGAGCCAGAAGGGGACCAAAGAAAGATCGGGGCTGCTCTGTGCAAAGCCAATGCACAGTACAGGCAAGTATGACAGGTTTGCTTTTATTTTTAAATTTGACTATTTTAAATCTTTGCAGATTCATGGAAAGGTTTCATAGCCCTACCCCTTTACTAAAACTTGTATACTGCCGATGCCATGAAATATTATGTGGTAACATTTTCAGGCGCCAGCACTCCAAAAGGTCATGCTTGTACTTTTACTTGCCCATTTCCACAGGTTGCTCCGCTGCTGGCTGATGGACATGCAGTAAAAGATGCCTTACTCATCCAGCCAGGGAATGACCTGTGCAAATGGGTAAGTACATCCCTGATATTCCCTGTTGCTGGCAAGCTCAAACTAGGGAATCGGCCGATTAACCAAAGTAGCAGATTATCGGTTACCAATTTATTTTTAAGTATCGGTATCAGGTAAAAAAAAACGCACTCAATATTACTTCAAGGTGTAATACCGCGACGCATGCATCACCCTGGTATGGTTCTTCAGGCCCCTTTCACACTGGGGCGGTGGGTGCGTCGGCGGTAAAGCGTCAACATTTTTAGCGGGCGTTTTACCGTCAATTTCGTGCCGCCATTCAGCCATTAGCGGCGCTTTAAACCCCCGCAAGCAGCCAATGGTTAAAACCACCGCTAAGTACCTCTTCAGCAGTATAGCTGAAATGTCCATTGATTTCAATGGGCAGGAGAAGCGGTATACACACCGCTCCTTCGCCTGCTAGCACACCACTTCACAGATCCATGTCCTGTCAGGAAGAGAAGAATTTAAGGCAGAATGGCACGGCTGGGCAAACCAACGTATATGTACGTTGCCCTTTAAAGGGGTAATTCCCCCCCAAAAACTTTTTTTTAACATTGAGGCTCGTTATGTCAAGGGGAATCGGGTGTTTTTTTTTTAGAATCTAAGCAGTACTTACCGTTTTAGAGATGCATAGTCTCCGTCGCTTCCGGGTATGATCGTCTGGTCTAGGCGTGCCTATTTGATTGACAGGCTTCCGACGGTCGCATACATGGCGTCACGAGTAGCCGAGCGCCGGTGCGGCTCTATACTGCGCCTGCGCACCGTCGTTCGGCTACTTTCGGAAAATCGTGACGCGATTGTATCCGACCATCGGAAGCCTGTCAAATAGGAACGCCCTTCCCCGATGACCATAAGCGTCGGAGATGATGCATCTCTAAAACGGTAAGTACTGCTTCGATTCTAAAAAAAAAAACCTGATTCCCCTTGACAAAATGAGCCTCAATCAATGATAAAAAAAGGTTTTTGAGGGAACTACCCCTTTAAGTCCAGCCGTGGGTCACAGGCGCTGGAGTGCTGCGATCGGTCCACCGAGCTGAAGAACGGGAGAGCTGTGTGTAAACACAGCTTCCCCGTGGCGGCTGCATCAATCGCGTCATCCCTTTTATGGGGGAGGGGGACACGATCGATGATGTCACACCTACAGCCACACCCCCTACAGTTGTAAACACATTAGGGAACACAATCCCTACAGCGCCCCTGCGGTTAACTCCCAAACTGCAACTGTCATTTCCACAACAAATGCAATTTAAATGCATTTTTTGCTGCGAAAATGACAATTGTCCCAAAAATGGGTCAAAATTGTCCGAAGTGTCCGCCATAATGTCGCAGTCACAAAAAAAAAAAAAAAAGCTGATCTCCGCCATTAGTAGTAAAAAATAAAAAAATTATAAAAATGCAATAAAACTATCCCCTATTTTGTAAATGCTATAAATTTTGCGCAAACCAACCGATAAATGCTTATTGCAATTTTTTTACCAAAAATAGGAAGAATACGTATCGGCCTAAACTGAGGAAAAAAAACATTTGAGGGATATTTGTTATAGCAGAAAGTAAAAAAACATTGCATTTTTTTCAAAATTGTCACTCTATTTTTGTTTATAGCGCAAAATATAAAAACCGCAGGGGTGATCAAATATTACCAAAAGGAGGCTCTATTTGTGGGGAACAAAGGACGCCAATTTTGTTTGGGATCCACGTCGCACGACCGCGCAATTGTCAGTTAAAGCAACGCAGTGCCTAATCGCAAAGAGGGCCTGGTCTTTTAGCTGCATTTTGGTCCAGGGCTTAAGCGGTTAAGCAATTGGGATATTTAAAATGGCAAAAGTAAAAACTTGTTTTTCAAAACTGGTAGTTTTTTGGTTTATAGAGCAAAAAATAAAAACCACAAGTGATCAACTACCAAAAGAAAAAAAAAAAATACAATTTTGTTTGGGAGCCACATTGCACAACCGCGCAAATGGTCATTCAAAGCGTGAGTGCTGAAAATTGGCCTGGGCAGGAAGTGGGTGAAAATGCCCAGTATTGAAGTGGTTAAGTGTAAACAATTTGCTACACTTAGAGGCGCCTCTTTTATACTCTGTAGCTCCAGCTGGATTGCTTTTAATCACCTTGTGGAGGTTGCTATTTATGAACAGACATTTTATGGTCACACATCTTATCACATAGCTATAGTCTTTACATGGACTATAAACTGAAGGACTCGCATAATGAATCATTAAGAGTTTATTATGAGGAAAAACACTTGATATACAAGTGCTTTGGATTACAAGCATGCTGAGAGATAAGTTGTATGACTAAAGGTCTGGTTTAAATTCATGCTTAAAGGAAAGGCTGCAAGTCACCATTACCAAGCACCTTGAGAAGATACTAGTTGCCTGGCTTTACACTGAGCCAGGACAATCATGTCAGGGAGAATACAGGAGAAATTCCTGATCTGCACACTTCCATCAGCTTAGCCATGTATACTGAGGAGACAATGTATCCCCAGTGTCTGTGGCCAGTACAGGAAGTGAACGTGGACTGATTTGTAGACCTTCAGAAGTGAAGGCGTCAGTCAGCCCGAACACACACCGACTACTAGGCAGCACCTGTGTAACAGAACAGCCCCACAGAACTCTGCACACAGAATCATTTACACTACAGCCAGGACAGCCCACTTCCGCCCCACCATCCCTCTACAAGCCGTACAGCCCAAAGGCCCCAGGTATTTTCTCCTCTCAGGGGAACTCAACCGAGGAAAGCGCGACCAGCCCGAGGAGAACACACATCGCCCGACCACAACACGCAGTACAGGGAGACATTTATCATCCGCCGCACACCGATGCCGGTAGATTGCTTTCAGACACTCAGCCTACCTCATGGTGCACTGTCAGGCCTCAGCGACTAGAAAGGGCGGAGAGCTGCGTGCGCACGCTTAAGAAGCACGTAATCTCGCGGGATTTGGGGTGCGCCATATTGGTGGTGGCAAAGTTCCTCCCCAGCTGGGCTCACGTGGGACTCTTTGGGTCACATGACCAAGCTAGGATTGAAAGTTTAGCGCGCTGACAAGTTTCCACCTCCCAGAATGCAGCGCGCACTGGTCCGACGGCACCGATTGCAGGCTTCTGTCACCGCCATCCTGGTGTGTATGTACTGCTCCTTCATATCATGTACAGGAGAACATCGGGGTCTTTACATTGCATTGTGCTCTCATTAGACGTATGGTGGGCTGATACTGGTGTCCTGCTTGTATATATAATAGGATGTAGGTTACACTGATCAGCCATAACTTTCTGATCGCTGACAGGTAAAGTGAATAACATTGATTGTCTCATCTGGCAGTCAATGGGATATCCCTGTTTACACATTATTTGGTTAATAGGTTTAATCTCCGACATTTATAGTCCAATGAGATATATTAGCCAGCAAGTAAACATGTTGTCCCTGAAGTTGATGTGTTGCAAGCAGAAAAAAAATGGATATTGCAGTTTGTTGCATATGGGCTGCATGACCGCAGACTGGTTAGGGTGTCACGCTGACACGTGTCCACAGCCAATAGTTGCTACAATGGACACATGAGCATCAGAACTGATTTCAGAGCAATGGAAGAAGGTGGCCTGTTCTGGTGAATCGTGTTTTCTTTTACAACGTAGATGGCCGTGTTGGTGTGGCGTCGCTGGGGAAGAGACTGCATCCTTCTGCCATATGTGATGAAGGGAAGGTAGTATGATGGCAATGTTCTGCTGGGAAACCTTGGGCCCTGCCTTTCGTGCAGTTACTTTGACGCATACCACCTACCTAAACATTGTTGCTGACCAGGTACACCCCTTTATGGAAACGGCATTCTCTAATCGTAGGTTAATGCACATTCCGAAAACAGTTTAAGAATGGTGTGAGGAACGCAGCAATTAGTTTGAGGTGTTGACTTGGCCTCCAAATTCTCCAGGGGTTGATTTACTAAAAACCGGAAATTGCAAAATCTGGCGCAGCTCTGCATGAAAACCAATCAGCTGCCAGGTTTTTATGTCAAAATTTAAAGCGGAGTTCCACCCAAAAATGGAACTTCCGCTTATCCCACTCCTCACCCCCCCTTACATGCCACATTTCGCATGTAATTTTTTTGGGGGGAGTGGGGGCTTCAGGAGGAGTGGGACTTCCTGTCCCACTTCCGCCAAGGGGCTGGCTAGGCGATTAAGCTTAATCGCTTTTTGCAGCCCCTTCCTGTAGGCGATCGCCTGGGACACATGACAGGTCCCATGCGATCGCCTGTCCAATCAGCGGCGGGGGCCGCACCGCGCGCATGCGCAGTGGGTGCCCGGCCGTGAAGCCGAATGCTGTCACAGCCGGGTACCCACAGTTACGATGATTACGCCGGCCTGGGAGAGGCCGGCCCGGCGCGTCGCTGGAACGCTGGAGCAGGTAAGTGATTGTTTATTAAAAGCCAGCAGCTACACTTTTTGTAGCTGCTGACTTTTAATAAACATAAAACAAGGCTGCAACACCCCTTTAACTGAACAAGCTGAAGTTAAAAGTTACCATCAGGGTGGATAAATTTTTTTTAGGGCTGTGCAAATTAACTTTTAATCGATCGATTAATCTTTAATTTTTTTGATCGATTAAAAAATTCTTATGACTGGTACTCACCTCTCTGCCGGCTTCTGGGCCTTCAGGGAGTTCTGTCAGAGATCCGGTGACATCATGGACACCGGCGGGGCTTGCCGTGTCCATCTGAAGGGCTCCTTTGCTGTGCCTTCATATCTGCATGCCGCGGGACCTTACTATCTGCCACACGCAAGCCAGGGCCGTTTTAATAGCATCTTGGGCCCCTGGCAAAGAAATGCTCTGGGGCCCCTACAAGAATGACAGTGCAGGTAAACAGACATCAAGTAGGTAGAAGGCAGACTGCCTCCCCTGTGTATCTATCACTCTCAGTGCCATCATGGGGCCCCCAATTTCGGGGCAGCGTAGGCTCAAGGACCACTGCTTTGGGCAAATTGCAGGGCCCCCAATGCAGCTGGGGCCCCTGGGCAGTGCCCAGGTGTGCCCTCTCATTAAGACAGCCCTGACGCAAGCGCTGTTACACTTCCCTCTATTACTTCCCTCTGTCAACCTGGGATTCTACAACCATCCACTGGGAGTTGTGATAGTTCCCTTCACGGGACATCTACATGCGGATGGACTGATGTAACCCCTCCTCATCTGGATTCAGCAGTGGCATCGTTGTACACATTTTTTATACCAGTATCATACTTAGCTACAGGTTTTTATGACTGCTTTTGGTACCATTTGGTATTACTCGCACCATTTTTACAGTTTATGTAGCTACAACGATTTTACTCCAGTGCAATATTTATTTTGTTACCTACTTGAAGACTATAAAAGTTTTAATGCTATTCCCATGGAGCGCTGCCTGTTGTGTTTTTTGTATCCTGCTATCCATTTTTCCGGGGGTTGGGAGCTGCACTGGGAATCAGCCTGCAAGGAGATCAGCTAAAAGTAGTTGGATCTGTATGTGCGTTATAATTAATCGAAATTAGTCGATTAATCGATTAAAAAAAAAACCGATTAATCGAACACAAAAATTTTGATCATTCACAGCCCTAATTTTTTTTTTTCTTTTTTTAATCGCTTGCCGCCCTCCATATTACAAAATGATGGCGGCAAAGTGGTTTCAATATCCTGACTAGGGGTGCAACGGATCAAAAAACTCACGGTTCGGATCGTTCCTCGGATCGGCAGTCACGGATCAGATAATTTTTCAGATCAGCAAAACAAAGACAGTGACCCCCCCCCCCCCCCCCAGTAGTACAGGCACACAGTGACCCCCCCCCCCCCCAAGTAGTACAGGCACACAGTGCCCCCCCCCCCCCAAGTAGTACAGGCACACAGTGACCCCCTCCCCCCCCCCATAGTACAGGCACACAGTGACCGCCTCCCCCCCCCATAGTACAGGCAGACAGTGACCGCCTCCCCCCCCCCATATACAGGCAGACAGTGACCGCCTCCCCCCCCCCCATAGTACAGGCAGACAGTGACCGCCTCCCCCCCCATAGTACAGGCAGACAGTGACCGCCTCCCCCCCCATAGTACAGGCAGACAGTGACCGCCTCCCCCCCCATAGTACAGGCAGACAGTGACCGCCTCCCCCCCCATAGTACAGGCAGACAGTGACCGCCTCCCCCCCCATAGTACAGGCAGACAGTGACCGCCTCCCCCCCCATAGTACAGGCAGACAGTGACCCCCTCCCCCCATAGTACAGGCAGACAGTGACCCCGCTCCCCCCCGTAGTACAGGCAGACAGTGACCTACTCCCCCTCCGTAGTACAGGCACACAGTGAGCCCCCCCGTGCAGACCTCAGATAGCGACGTGTGTGTCCCTTGAGAGCGGGCTCCTCCTCCTCTGTGGGTGTAAACAGAGGAGGGGCCCGCCGCCTTGTGTACCAAGATGGCCGCGGCTCCGGAGCTAGGCTGAAGCCGCGGCCTTTCCTAATGCTATGGCCGGCGGTAGTCCGCGCATCACATAGCGTGCCGATCCAAAGGGGGTGACCCGTTCGGATCACGGATCAACCGTGATCCGTTGCACCCCTAATCCTGACCAGACGTCATATGACGTCTTCAGGATATTGAGCCGCTGCGCTCCCCCGGGAGTGCGCATCGCAGCGATTGTTGTTGCAGGGTGTCAGTCTGACACCCCGCAACACTGATCTAGGTAAAGAGTCTTTGACGGAGACTCTTTACCATGTGATCAGCTGTGTCCAATCATGGCTGATCACAATGTAAACAAGAGCCACAATCAGTTTTTCCTCTGTCAGACGTGAGTAGAGGAGAGCCGATTGGCTTCCTTCTCTGACAGGGGGGTTGTGCTGATCATCAGTGCGGCCCCCCCAGGATGCCCACACTAGACCACTAATCAGTGCCCACCAGGGATGCCAATTAGTGCTGACAATGGGCATCACTGATTGGCAGGCATTGTTTGGCACTGATTGGCATCCATCAGTACAATATATTACAGTACATCCGTGCCGCCTATCCGTGCCCATCAATTCCACCTCATCAGTGCCACCTTATCAGTGCCCATCAGTGAAGGAGAAAATGTACTTATTTACAAAGTTTTGTAACGGAAACCTAAAAAAAAAAAAAACATTTGTTTTTTCCAAATTTTCAGTCTTTTTTTTTTTTTTTTTATTAATTTTTTGCAGAAAATACAAATCCCAGAGATGATCAAATACCACTAAAAGAAAGCTGGTTGTGGGAACAAAATAATAAAAATTTAGTTGGGTACAGTGTAGCATGACCGCGCAATTGTCATTCAAAGTGCAACAGCGCTGAAAGCTGAAAATTGGTCTGGGCAGGAAGGTGTATAATGCCCTGTACACCCGATCGGTTCGTCTGATGAAAACTGACCGTTTTCATCAGACGAACCGATCGTGTGTGGGCCCCATCCTTTTACATTTTTCCACTGGGATTCCATCTGGCTGATTTACCTAACCAGATGGGCTCCTCTCCAGGCTTATTGAATTTATCTATCCCCCAAAAAGTCAGATGTCTGGGGTCTTTCTTGTGTTTCTCCAGAAAACGTTTTTATAGCACTTTTCACTGTGAAAATGACAATGGGCCCAAAAATGTGTCAAAAGTATCCGATGTGTCCACCACAGTCCCGAAAAAAATCGATGAACGCCGCCATTAGTAGTAAAAAAAAATGTTCTCAGTTTAGGCCGATATGTATTCGTCTACATATTTTTGGTAAAAAAAAAAAAAAAAATCCAATAAGCATTTATCGATTGGTTTGTGCAAAATTATAGAGTTTACATAATAGGGGAATAGTTTATGGCATTTTTATTAATATAATATATATATATATCTCTTTTTTGGGGATATTTATTATAGCAAAAGGTAAAAAATATTGCATATTTTTCAAATTGTTGCGCTATTTTTTGTTTATAGCGCAAAAAATAAAAACTGCAGAGGTGTTCAAATACCACCAAAAGAAAGCTCTATTTGTGGAAAAAAAGGACGCCAATTTGTTTGTAGGAGCCACATCGCACGACCGCACAATTGTCAGTTAAAGCGACGCAGTGCCGAATCGCAAAAAGGGCAAGGTCCTTAACCTGCATATTGGTCCGGGTCTTAACCGGTTAATAAACAGATTTACACAAAGAAGTGATAGACACCAACAGGTTGTTTTGAGCTGATTATAATCTTCTACTTGGGCCTCTTTCACATGGAGTGGTCCGTTTTTGGTCCGCTCCGTGTGTGTCCGTCGGCTCAGCGGGGGGTCTCGCTCAGCTGTCGGCGGACAGGGCGGTCCCCGCACACTGTGCAGGACCGCCCTCTCTCTCCTCCGCTATCCCCTATGGGGAATCGGATGGAAACGACCGTCTGTCAGTTTGCATCCGATCCACCGGACGGAAGAAAAATAGGGTTTTCTCCGTCCGCAAAACGGATCCAGACAGACGCGGATCTCAGGTGGACGTTAGCGATGCATCATCCGCTAACGGATCCGCTCCCATAGGGACACATTACAAGTCCGTAAACGGACTTGTAATTAGCGGACCGTTCGTCCGCTCATGTGAAAGGGGCCTTAGAGTCTAGAAGGTGCTGCTGATTCCATACCCCAACAAAACACAGGGGCCCCAAATCTGTATCCAGCTCCTAGGTTCCCAAGTCTGTGTGTTAGGGAGACATGCACCTGAATCCAAAGCAAAACCACTCCAAAGGTCCCCCATGTACCCCCCAAAGAATGGAGCCCCCCCCCCCCCCCCTCAAAAGCCAGTGCCCAAAGGCAAGAGGCTACGCTGCATTCCCCTCCAAAAGCCCCTTTCCAGGTTGGGTCTGTCACACTCCTAATGTTTCATATTGGTGTGGGTCTCCAATAAGGGTGTCATTACGCCACAAAACTGCAGCATTTGCATCCTGCATAGTACATATCCCCGTTTTATTTATTTATATTGTCACCCTAGTAGACCAGCATCTGTTATCTTTGCAGCCATCATTCTCTTCGCCTTCTGGTTTGGGTGTGATCGAGACGGACAGTTCTACAATGAGTCGGTCTCCGGATGAAGTGGAGTCTACCCTGCAGACAGCGAAGCTGAATGTGGAGGATTTGAGGAGCACCGCCCAGTGCCTGGCGTTCAGCAATACGTTCACATTCCGGGATTATTGTCTGATGGAACTGGATGATACGCTGTGTAAGGAGATTGAGTCTGGTGGCAGGTAGGATACAGAGTTGGTCTTCATGTACATGTACATTTTCTATGCCAACTATACACTAGCGATGGGGCAGCCAAGCTGGAGGGCACCGGCGGGGTTAGACACGGGGCTCATTTATGGCTCTACAGCTTGCCAGCTGATGGTATAGCTTTGAAGCTTGCTAGTTCTCTCTCGATTTGGAGTGAGATTTGGTGATATCACTGGTGTGCTGCTCAAGCAAAAGTTCAGAAAAAAGGATGCAAATCCCCGCCCTACAAAGATGGCCACCGGGCACTATGCTATACAAGGCATGGTAACTAATTTGGAAGATCACCACAGACTATACTGGTGACTTGTCCTTTACCTTCTGCCTAACTGTGTTGATGTGATTTTTTTTTTTTTTTTCTGAGTTCAGCTCCTCTTTAAATCGATCATGGGAGAATTACAAGGCTACATATTCTGACTGGTTCATCACAAATGCTAATTGCTCATTTTTTTAATTGTAAATGATTATAGATTTAATATTGAGTCACGTACCTGGAACAAGCATTTTGAATTATTTTCATGCACACCGCTATTAACTACACAATTCAGCAACCAATCATTATTATTTAGGGTGCTTAAACCTCTCCATAGTGTATCAATCTGTTGGCACACTCATTTTTAAATACCTACAACTTTGAGAAAGGGGGTTTCTTGCATCCCTGAAACATTTTTTGCCTCCTCTCTTCGCCAGATTCTGGCTCAGCTACCCTTTTCTTTATTCTATTCTGGGTACTGAACTCCTGTATGTCAGCTCGTAACGTTTTAAGTGTAGCTCACTCTACCTATATATGCATGCATGTATTTTTTTTTTTTGCTGTGCTTGTGGAGTGAATAGCTGTATTATGTTTGCTGTGATATGAGATACTTGGATATCTGTACCTATTGTATATGCCTAATTATTGTTATAAAGGGTTTATATAGCTCCAAAAAACTGAGCAGTGCTTTACAATAAAAAGTAAGACTGTACGATTACAATAAAATACAATAGGGTTGAGTGGGCCCTGCTCATAAGGGCTTACAATCTAATGGGGTGAAACAAGGGGCGACAGGTTATAATTGTGGGGGATAAGCTGATGAAAGTTTAGTTAGTTGGGGTGATTGGGCTTCCTTGAAGAGATGAGTTTTTTTAAGGATCGCCTAAAGGCAGCCAGAGTGGGAGATAGCCAGACGTATTGGGGTAGAGGTTCCAGAGGATGGGAGAGCTCAAGTCCTGGAGACTAGCATGGGAGGAGGAGACAAGAGCAGAAGATCTTTGGAGGAGCAGAAAGGTTTGGGGATATTTGGAGTCCAGATTGGTGATGTAGTTTTGGGGCAAAGTTGTAAACAAACTTAGATGGAGGCACCCTCCTTATTTGTTTTTTATAGGTGCATTAGGATCTCAAGACCTAATCTAAGAGGAGCTGCATCCACTGCACCTGTTGCTCTTTACCACTCTCCTGGCCCTCTTATGTGCCCCGTTAAATGCCCGTTGGGGTAGTCCTGCGCAATAGCTTATTCATTTTTTTGTTTTGGGGGCAGAGTTGTGAAGGGCTTTGTATTTTCTGGGCAATTGGAATCCATGTGGGATTGCCAGAGAGGGGTGGTGGGACACTAAATGGTTGGTAAGGTAGACGAGTCTCTGGCAGCAGCATTCTGATAGTCTGAAGAAGGGATAGCCTATGGAGAGGTAGGCCTATTATTTGCAATAGTCGAGGCAGGGTATAACAAGGGAGTGAATGAGTAGCTTGGTGGTTTTATTAGTTAAAAAGGGGAGAATTTTAGAGTCCCGTCGGGGATGAAGTCTGTTTTAATGCGTATCTTTAGTTTGTGGGTCGGCGCATAGATACGACAGCGCACATTTGTACTTACGTCGGCGTATCTGGAGATACGCCGACGTAAGTGCTTTATGAAACCGGGCCGAAGTCTACAAGCTTTTGACAGTGATTGGATCTGGGGCCGAAAGGACAGGTCAGAGTCTGGAATTGCAAACAGAATGACGGAGCGAGAGAAAGCCAGAAACGCAATGCAATATTAATAAAAATGTGTGGCTTGCACACAATGGAAATTAGTAATGGTAATAAAATGATAATAAACAGACAATGATAGTAAATGTCCCATATATATGAGAATAAAGTCCATATATGTGGTAAAGTTTCAAAATGACATGGGGCCCGTTGGCAGCACTTTGAGAGTGAAGCAGATCTCTGAAATGGCAAGAAAGGATGAGAAAAATGTGCCTACTAAGTGCAGAATGTCAACTAATGATAGGTTTATTAGTAAAAAAACAGCCAAGTGGCTACTCACAATACAGTGCATGTAGAAAGAATAGTGGGTCACTCTGTAGGAATCACATAGTCAGCCGATGCTTCCATGCAGTGAATGTATCTCCTCTGGTATACAACTATCCCGTGCCGTGGTGGCTCGATAGATGACAGCAGAGCCAGAACTAACCCTGCAGCGGTGCGTGAGGGGAAGAACTGATAGTTACATTTATTTATCTAGATTCTAGATAGAAAAAGTCATGGAGGAGGGCACAGGCAGGGGGGAATATTATCCACTCAGTTTTAGTTTAAGGAAGTAATGTGACATCCATGGTGATATGTCATTTAGTAAGTTAGTAATGTGAGAGGAGACTGACTAGGTGAGGAGTTGAGAGATGAGATGTGAGTATCATTGTCATAGGTGGTATTGGGAAGCCGTTGGAGTGACTCAAGGAGAAGGTGGATAGATGAAGAGAAGCGGTTCAAAGACGGAGCCTTGGGCCTCTACAGAAGAAGAAAGTGGAGAGAAGGAGACGATTATTGTAATACTGAAGGAGTGCTTTGATAGAGAGGAGCAGAAACTTGAAGGCCAAGGATGTTGCATTTGAGAAGGAGTGGGTGGTCAACAGTATCAAGGGCTGCAGAGACGTCTAGTAGTAAGAGTATGGAGTGGTTTTAGCAGTTGGTAAATCATTAGTAATTTTAACAAAAGAAATCTCAGAAGGAAAGGGGAAAAAAAAAAAAAAGAAGAAAAACAAACGCATACAAATCAATGTAATAAAGATAGCAGCAGAGTTAGTGAATAAGACAGAGGGAGAGCTATAGACTTGAGGGGGATGTTAGTCACAGAGGGGGGTCATAAAACTTAGTATAATGGGTAAGTAAACCAATATCTAAATTTAGGCCATTAGTTTTTGTGTGTCAAAAAGAATAATCATTCTTAGTTCAAACGTTTTCCTTTCCGGATAGTTCTGAAATTCCCTTTAAGAACTAAGATTAAGTCTTCTATAGTGGTCATGTGAGAAGTGATGTCCCACAGTTGTCATAAACTGTCGTCCTTATGTTCTTGAGTAGTTCCTGTGCAAATTCATCCTCGCTTGCAACTTCTGTCCTGTGTCACCAACAGAAGGCGTCATTCCACTCATAGCCGCGCCGCCAGTCCGTCCCTAGGGTCTGACTCAGCTCGTTCGCAGATCCTCCGACTGGACAACTCCTCTCTGTCTGCCTTGTGAGCCGGCTTCCACATCATAAGGGACTCTCAGTTTTGCACAATGCTCCGATCCGATCCGTACGGATGTCCAGACTTTGTCGATCGTGCAGGTCAATGCTGCGGACATGTCTGCTACTCCGACGTAGGTGCGGAGCCCCGTGCAGCCGTTCTGCAGCGACTGAACGATCCTGTGTGAACGAGCAAGCTTTCCTTCATTTGCTGGGATGAGTACAGTATGATCCCATGATGTCCCGTGTCACGGAGGTTGATCTGCATAGTTGAGCGATTTGTGATGCGGGTGCATTAGCGTGACCCGTTGCTTATTGGTGTTGGCGAAAGGCCAATAAGTGGAACGGCAAGTGCAGCCCATACGTTTGTTCTTTATGCGGATCCGCTGGGATAGGTGGGGGTGTGACAAGCGGACATGTTGTCTCGCGTGACATCCGACGTTCCATTAGGTGGATGGAGCGCCCGTTCAACGTGACTCCTGTGTTATCCAAACTGAACAGACGGACCTTATAGGGATGTTCCACCAGGTACCAAGTGAGAGGATGGTACGAGGCCTTAGATCCTTTGCCACAACTTTTGCATTGGATTAGACCAGGTATGAATGATTGAACATTTTGAAGGTCACCATTTGTGTGTGTGACACACTTTTTCAATGATTGATCTGGCTGCATAGTTTGCATCGTCTGATTGCAGGGCTGCTTCCAAAATACATTTTTTTATAATTAGTGAAGGTTTCCTGCTGATTAGTTTGTGTCTCGTAGGTTGGGTGGTTGTCCTGAAAGCCAATAAATGGGTTGTTAGAATATTCCTTTTCAGTTTCATCAATAAATTTCCTCAGTAATTGGGTTGTCTTTAATTATCTTTTATTATCTTTTCTCTTCTAGATGTTGATGTTGATTTGGTGACCCAGAGGTACTCGGTTTTTTTTGTTTTTTTTTAAGTTTTATTTGATTAGGAGATTTTTTTTTTTGTTTTTCAAGGCTACTTTATACTGTTATTGATGGTTTTTTTTTTGTAACCTTTCTTATGGAAAGAGCCTGACGGTGTTCTGAGATGTTTATCTCTGGCTTCTGGATCTGAACAAATTCGATGGTATCTGATGGCCTGGCTGTGTATAATGGCTTAAGTGTGCTGGGGGTTAAAACAGGAACTATGAAGATAGCTGCATCGGTCAGTCGGTTTTCTGTATATCGAAGTGTGAAGCTTGTCATCCCTGATGTACACTGTAGTGTCTAGGAAGTTGACATGTGTGTTTGAAAAATCCATTTTTTAGTTTGATTGATGGGTAAAAATTGTTGATCAATGAGAAGAATTGGTTTAGATTTTTCTTCACCTTCAGTCCATATCATAAAAATATCATCAATATAGCGATAATATCTGTATGGCTTTTGTTGTATGCTGTTAAGTAATTTGTCCTCCCAGTCAGCCATAAATAAGTTGGCATATTGGGGTGCCATTTTGCTTCCCATAGCAGTACCCATACATTGGAGATAGATGCCATTATTGAAGGTGAAGTAGTTGTGTGTAAGAATGAATTCGATGAGCTGGGTAACCTCCTCAGCAGTGTATTTGTGGTTTGGTGAGGATGATAAGAATCTGTCACATGCTGCCAACCCATCCTTATGAGGGATGTTACTGTACAGAGATTCTACATCCAGAGTGACTAGAAGTGTATTAGGTGGTAATTATTGTACATTGCTAAGCTTGTTCAGAAAATCAGTGGTGACTTGCAGGAAACTAGTAGTGTTCATCACCAACGGTTTTAACATGTTTTCTACAAGGCCTGAGATATGTTCGGTAAGTGTATTCATACCTGTTATAATAGGTCGGCCTGGATTTCCTGGCTTGTGACTCTTGGGCAGCATGTAGAAGTCTCCAATATCTGATTATTCGGAATCGCATTGATGAGTTCCGAATGTAGGTGCTTGGCATTGTCGCAATCAAACCTTTTTAATTTTTTGTTTAGGTTGTATCCAAAAGGGTCTGTTCTTGGTGTAGCTTTTGGAGTTTTTTTTTGGTAGCATGCGTTAACCGCTTCAATACTAGGCTTTTATACCACCTCCATACCGGGCCTATTCTGACACTTCTCTCCTACATGTAATAATCATCATTCTTTTGCTAGAAAATTACACAGTACCCCCAAACATTGTATATGGTTTTTTTTTAGCAACACCCTAGGGAATAAAATGACGGTCATTCCAAAGTTTTATCTTGCACGGTATTTACGCAATTATTTTTCAAACGCTTTTTTTTGTAAAAAAAATTGTTTTATGAATTAAAAAAATAACAAAACACTAAAGTTAGCCCAATTTTTTTGTATTATGTGAAAGATTATGTTACACCGAGTAAATAGAGACCCAACATGTCACGCTTTTAATTATGCGCACACTCATGGAATGGCGCCAAACTTCGGTACTTAAAAATCTCCATAGGCAACGCTTTATTTATTTTTTACAGTTACAGGTTAGATTTACAGAGGAGATCTAGTGCTAGATTAGTTGCTGGCACTCTAACGCACGCGCGATACCTCACATGTGTGGTTTAAAACGGCGTTTACATATGTCGGCGGGACTTGCGTGTGCGTTCGCTTCTGCACACGCGAGCTATCGGGGACAGGGGCGTTTTCATTTTTTTTTTATCTTTTATTATTTTTTTTACTTATATTTTATTTATTTTTACACTTTTTTTCATTTTTTTTTTTTTTTTCCACTTTTATTCCTATTACAAGGAATGTAAACATCCCTTGTAATAGAAATGTGTGTGACAGGTCCCTCTTTATGGAGAGATGTGGGGTCAATAAGACCTCACATCTCACCTCCAGGCTGGAAACCATGAGATCGGTGAAAAAAAATTCACCGATCTCATCAATGGTGACTTACAGCCGCAATCGCGGCTTTGTTTACATACGGGGACCCGGGCGTGACGTCATCAGATCGCGCCCGGTCCTCCGACGGTCATAGAGATGACTGGTGACCATCTGGTCACCAGTCATCTCTATGCTTCCTGCCGCCGCCGACGATTCGTTCTCCGGGCCCCCGAAGGTACAGGTAAGCCCGGAGAAGCACCGGATGGCGGCGGGAGGGGGGGGATGTCCCCCTCCCGCGGCCTGTAAGAACGATCAAGCGCGGAACCGCCGCTATGATCGTTCTTACTTTGTGCAGAATCGCCGGCTGAAGAGATGGATATCTGGATGATGCCTCTGGCTGCAGGCATCGTCCAGATATTCGCCCCTAATACCCAGGCCGTCAATTGACGGCCACTTAGGATGGTAAATCCCATCCCAGGCCGTCAATTGTCTATGGCTGGGTATTGAAGTGGTTAAAATGTGTCCGCCGGAGACATGTCCGTTGGATATGTCCGCTGGTTAGTACACTAACCAGCGGACATATCTGCCCGCACAAGCGTCGAATGGATGCGACGCATGCGTGGAAGTTTTTTACTTCCTGGTGCGGTGACGTGGCGGCGTCAACGTCACCAACGCCACGTCACCGGCGCTGTCTGCCGTCGGATCAAAATCCGGAGGAGACATGTCCGCTGGGAACGGTCTGTCGGACAGTTTCAGCGGACATGTCCCTCCGTGTGTACGCGGCCTAAGGGATCAGGAAGGTTGTTTAAAAGCATTTAAAGATGAATTGGAGCCAGGAGATTGGTCTTAAAGAATAAGTTCACCTTTACAATTTTTTTTTATATAATGCACTTTTTTTTTTTTGCAGATAAAAAAATATGCATTAATATTTTTTGTTGGATCTTGTAAAGCATTTCATCCACGATTGGCAGACCCTGCAGACTGTCTTTGTAACTGTTTGTCCATACCTTCGATACGAGCAAGCAAGTTATGCCGCGATCTACCAGTCACCTGTCAGCGATTCACAGGTTTTCTGACCCCCGCTCTATAGTGTGGTGTTGTTTCAATTAAGAACACAAAGTGTTCTTTCTGTCTGCTGTTCAATTCCTGACAAGAGAAAAATGGTGACGGTGAAGGAGCGCCCAGCTGATTGACAACTTCAGCTCTGTTCCTGTGTGCTGTGTGAAGGGGGTGTGTCCCTTCCCTCCAATGAGCTGTCAGAGCTCTCTGCAAAGTGAAAGTTCTCTGCCCTTCTTCTTTCTTTCCTTTTCTCCTATTTCTCTTTTTTTCTTTCTTTCTTTTTTTTCTCTCTCTCCCTGACCACCTTTAAACTTTAGTACTTTGCATGGGCGTAGAGGAGAAAGGGCTACATATAAACCAGTACAACTTATGTAGGGGTATTTGTTTCTTTCCTGTGTATCGCCTATCATTCAAAGTGCCATGCACATGCACTGTTGATTTTTTTTTTTTTTTAATGGGTGGATTGATTCCTTTTTTAATTGTCTTCGGTGTACCATTGCTTATTATAGGATGGATTGAGCTCTATACACTGTCTTTACCTGTCATGTGTTTTTTTTTTTTTTCCTCTAAGCTTGGTTATTCGGGAGACAAGACTGATCAGGCTGTCCTTTGTAGCCAAGACAAAACTATGACCTGAAAATTGCTGACACCTCCAATTTGCTGCTCTTTATCCCAGACTGCAAAATCCCAGACCAGCTTCCATGTGACCAGCCGTCCCTCAGTGTCAGTCTGTGTGAGGTAAGGCCTGGTTGCTTCTGTGCGTCAGAGGCACCTTAAGCTTTTTCCATTGGTCAAAAATGTATCAAAAGTGTACAGAAAGTGCAGGAATAGTTATGCATTACCATTGAGAGATACAAATTATCAAATTTTGTTGATTTTTTGCGCAGGCGCTCGGCACAAAGAGTTAAATTTGGTGTAGCATTTGCTTTTAATGTTTGTGTTTACTTTTTTTTTAATTGTTGCATAATTATGTTATGGTCTGTGCTGCAGATTGCTGGATTCTCTAATCACTACTGGGAGCTGAGGAGATGTCGGCCTAAACTAAAGAAGCTGAAGAAACTTTTGTTAGAAAACCCCTATGAGGGACCAGAGAACGAACAGAACGAAAGCCAGAACATAGTGTTGGTAAGGATAAACATGTCTGGATCAAGCTTCCCTAATTAATATTTTTTCTGTAAAATCGCAGCCAAGGTTTTATAAAATATTTGATAATTTTGGTGCATATGTATGTCTTTGTGCGTCTTTCTGACAGGGTTTTTTTCCCATTCTCAATCCTTAAAGTAGCTGTAAACCCACAGGGAAAAAACAAAAACCTGCAAGACAAGGCTCTTTTAACACGGGCGTAATGTTTTAGGTCCACCTGCCAGTTTTAGGCATACCTGAACGGGCCCTCCAAGCTCCTCTATGTGATGGAAGACTGTGATGGAAGAAAACCCTATTTTTCCATCCATCTGGCGGATCGGGTGACAACGGACTCTACGGTCCGTCATCTGATCCCCCATAGGGAGAGCGGCACTCGGACAGGTCGGTCCCTGCACAGTGTGCAGAGACCAACCTGTCATCTGCCGCTCGATCCCTGCGGAGCCCGGACACGGACCGTGTGAAAGAGTCCAAAGGCATAGTATACTAGCTCATTATGAAATGCTTACCTTAGAACAAAGCCCCTGCAGCAGTCCCAGCACACTGCTCTAGCCGGCAACATGTTTCCCAGTTATTTGTGGGTATCGCAGGCTCTGACGCTGTGATTGGCCATGGCTGTGATGAAGTCACTCCAGTGCATGTGTGCTGCGTTAATTGCACATCCGCTAAAGAAACGGCACGCTCTCGATACTGATGCAGGGGATATTTCTTCTCGTATACATCACGGGACACAGAGCGGCATATTCATTACTATGTGGTTATATGGAGTACCTTCAGGTGTGGACACTGGCAATCTTCAAACAGGAAGTCCCCTCCCTATATAACCCCCCTCCCCTAGAGGGAGTCCCTCAGTTTTTTCGCCAGTGTCTTAGGTTGTGGGTCACGGAATAGCTTTGCTCCACATCCTTTGGGATTAAGGGCGGGCTAACCGGATCTGTCCAAGGAGCCTCAGTGCCAAAGTGGACAGTACCCGGGCCCCAAACCGTGGGGTTTTGCCTATAATGCTCCTCTTTGGAGGGCTGGACCCTGGGCCCAGGACTTGGAGTTTGCAAAAAACCATAAGGTTCCTGTTTTGCCAGGGTGCTATATAGGTCCAGGACAGTGGGTACCTTCATAGGACCCCAGGGCCTGAAGGTCTACTACGCTACCCACGGAGATGGGAGAAGACTGGATCAGTTTGCTGGTCAAACATCCTGCAGCATGGAGCAGGTAAGGGGGAGCCTGCGGGACTTGGTTCGACAGCAGGCTCCCCGGGGTAACCTAAAAGGGGGGATAGCCTGAGTAAGCTCTGCATGGGCAACCGTGATCACTATGTCTAAGAGACAGGATGACACCCTTTCTCTTTCTCCCCCCATCACTAGGCCCCCCTGTCTAAAGGTGTTGCTAGCTAACCTGCTGTTTCTTCCTAGAGGCTAGTAAGATCCTTAGGGGCCTTGAGAGAGTCCTACCTGGCCGGGAGTTTTTGAATCTGCCGCCCGTTTCTGCGCCATGGATCTCCAGCAGCGCGGCTCCTCCATGTTCTTCCTGTTTCCGGGTACGCGCGCGCCAGCGGCGTGCACGCGCGCGTCTTATTGACGTTTTTTTCGCGCCAGACAGGAGGGCGGGGGGGGCGGGCCTGCGGCGTCATACAGGGGCGCGCCCTTCTGCTGTTATAGACAGCAGGCCTTGTCAGGGCTCAGTCTGTGGCTGGATTTTTTCAAGGAGAGGACGCAGGGCGGCAGAACAGTGACTCCCGGTGGCGGAAGAGGGGTAGTACATATGGACTTTGTCCCAATGTCTTTATTGTTAAGCCAAGAAATCCCCCTTATTTGACAGCAGGTTGGAGGCTGGCAAACTTAAATTAGGGTCATTGTATATGGTCAAAGAAAATATATAAGGTATAGTATATAATTATTTAAAAAAAAAAAAAAAAAAAAAGAAAGACCAACATACGGGCCCATCAGTTTGTGGGGACACTAGTGATCTACTCTCCCCTAAACTCTGGAATTGTACTCCTGGCCACTACAGTCTGTTGTGTGGCGGAGTCCCCTCGATTTTGTATTATGGCTTCCAAGGGTTCGGGGTCAAAGGGTACAAAGAAGACCAAAAAACAAAAGGGTTCCCTTTCTGATTCTGATATGCCGATTCTTTCCCCGCAGCTTATTAATTTAAGAAGCGCCTTGGATGAGCCATTAGGGGGATCTGTGGCGGAGGCTGGCCCAGATCAGCCCAGCCCTGTGTTTATCACAGAGGAGATGCTAGCCGTATCCCTAGGGGGGCTAGAAGAGAGAATAGCAGCATTGATCGCTAGAGCTATTCCTGGTAAGAAACGGGTTAGATCCCCATCACCAGGGGGTGTATCCTCAGATGCTGAGATTCTCTCTCCGGAGGAATTAGAAATCACAGGAGGATCAACTGGACCTGAACCAAGAGGGTTCAGGGATGGAGGGGTCTACCTCTGAGGAACCATTTTCAGACTCCCAGACAGAGAGACTGTGGGTACAGTCTTTGACGGACATGGTCCGCTCGGCATTTAGTTTGCATTGCCAGAACCTCAGGTTCCTCCGGTATCCTCTCTGGGCTCTTTGAGAGCCCCGTTAAGCAACGCAGTTTTTTCCGGTCCATCCTCTCTTGGAGGAATTGATCTTTCGGGATTGGGTACGGCCGGACAGGGTTTTTCTCTGCCACCGAAAAGATTGGCGGTCATTTATCCCATGGAGGAAAAATTCTCCAAGAGATGGAGGAGGCTCCCAGTAGTGGATGCAGCCATCTCATGTGTGAATAAATCACTAACTTGCCCGGTGGGAAAACGTACATATGTTTAAAGATCGGTTGATAAAAGATTAGAAACACTTTTAAAAGCATCCTTTGCTACGGCAGGAGCAGTGGTGCAGCCAGCGGTAGGCGATTGGTGTTTGTTCAGGCGTAAAAGACACAGACAAAGGGAAATGTTTGTTTAAAAGGGACATGCCTTACCCATCAAGCAGAAGAGTTTTCTGACATTCCCAGAGCTCTGTGTTTTTGCTGTAGATGCTATAAAAGATTCCATCCAGCAGGCCTCTCGTTTATCACTATTTTTGGTGCACATGAGAAGGCTCTTATGGTTGAAGAACTGGGCGGCGGAGCCCCCATGCAAAAAGCTTCTGGCAGGGTTTCCCTTCCATGGAGGACGACTCTTCGGAGAGGATCTGGATAAATATATTCAGACTATTTCAAATGGCAAGAGTACCCTTTTACCGGTCAAAAAGACATTCCGGGCTCCTACATTTAAAAGGCAGCTCTTTCCTGTCTCGGGGCCCTCAAATTCCAGGCAGTATCGACGGCCCGCCTGCACGATCCAACGTTAACAGTAGATCGCAGGGACAGGCCCCTGGGGGTAAGAGGCCATGGTATCGCAAGCCGACAAAGACAGCCCCTAAGTCTGCCTTATGAAGGGGCGCCCCCACTCTCGCGGGTGGGGGGAAGGCATCGTTTCTTCTCAGAAGTTTGGGAAGCCAAGATCCCCGACAAATGGGTCCGGGCATCGGTAACCACAGGTTACAGACTGGAGTTTCTAAAGTATCCTCCGCCTCATTTTCAAGTATCAAGGCTACCAACGGATCCAGCAAGGAAGGCCTCAATGCTGGCAGCTTTGGATCACCTGCTTTGCCAGGACGTAATTATAGAAGTGCCAGCCCAAGAGCAAGGGCTAGGTTTCTATTCCAATCTCTTTGTCATACCAAAGCCCAACGGCGATGTCAGGCCAATCTTGGACCTAAAGAGGTTTAAACGGTTACCTAAGGGTTCGTTCCTTCCGGATGGAATCCATCCGGTCAGCAGCCGCCGCGCTTCAGAAGGACGATTTTCTGGCCTCCATAGACATAAAGGATGCTTACCTTCATGTACCAATCTTTCAGTTGCATCAAAGATTTTTACGCTTCGCGCGGTGGGGCAGCGACACTTCCAATTCAGGGCGCTCCCTTCGGGCTGGCCACGGCCCCCCCGGGTATTCACGAAGATCCTAGCCCCAGTTCTGGCCAATTTAAGGATCCAGGGGGGTCACAGTCCTAGCATACTTGGACGACCTTTTAATCATAGATCACTCACGGCCGGGTCTGCAAAGGGCAGTAAACCTCACGGTTCGGTACCTCGAAGAATTCAGCTGGGTCCTAAACCGGGAAAGTCAGCGTTCCAGCCTACAAAGCAGTTGGAATACCTCGGCATGAGGTTAGACACAGAACAGCAAAGAGTGTTCCTGCCCCTGGTAAAGATCGAGGCTATCAAGGGGCTGGTTCAGTTGGTTCTAAACAAGAAAAAAAAAAAAAAACCAACTATTCGCCTGTGTATGCGATTACTAGGCAAGCTAGTGGCCACGTTCGAGGCAGTACCATACGCTCAGATCCACACTCGCGTCCTACAGGCAGCCATTCTAGCAGCCTGGGGCAAGAGGGCACATGCCTTAGAGTCCCCTTTGACGCTATCATCAAGGGTCCGACAAAGCCTGGCCTGGTGGTTGAACCCCCAGAATCTTCTAAAGGGAAAATCCTTCAGCCCTGTTGTCTGGAAGGTAGTTACCACAGACGCCAGCCTGGCAGGCTGGGGGGGCGGTCTTCGAGGGGTCCTCTCGCCAGGGAACTTGGGTGAAAGCAGAGAGGCAGCTCCCCATCAATATCTTGGAGATCAGAGCTGCTCGCCTAGCCCTTCTGGCATGGACCTCCAGATTAAAGGGGTTCCCGGTGAGAATCCAGTCAGACAATGCCACGGCGGTGGCATACATAAACCACCAAGGGGGAACCAGGAGTCGGGCCGCTCAGAGGGAGGTGAGCTTGATTTTTCAGTGGGCAGAGGTTCATGTACCCTGCATTTCGGCGATATTCATTCCCGGAGTGGACAACCTGCAGGCAGACTTCTTAAGTCGCCAGAGTCTGTCGCCAGGGGAGTGGTCTCTGCATCCCCAGGTCTTTCAGACAATCTGCCAGAGGTGGGGAATGCCAGACGTAGATATAATGGCATCCAGGTTCAACAAGAAACTAGACAGGTTCGTGTCTCGAACGAGGGATCCTATGGCCTGCGGAACCGATGCGTTGGTTGGCCCTTGGCATCAATTCAAACTTCTATATGCATTCCCTCCGCTACAGTTACTCCCTCGCCTGTTGCGCAGGATCAGAGTGGAGCACAAGCCAGTCATTCTAGTAGCTCCGGCTTGGCCCCGGAGGACTTGGTACTCACTAGTCCTGAAGATGGCAGTGGGAGACCCTTGGACTCTTCCTCTACAACCAGACCTACTCTCACAAGGCCGATCCTCCACCCTACATTACGGCGTCTAAATTTGACGGCCTGGAGGCTGAATCCCTGATTCTCAGGGGTAGAGGTCTGTCTAGGCAGGTAATCCCTACCCTGATTAGGGCTAGAAAGCCGGTCTCCAGGGTGATTTATTACAGGGTGTGGAGGAACTACGTAGGCTGGTGTGAATCCAAAAGATGGAATTCCCGCAAATATACTATTGATAGGGTGTTAAGGTTTCTCCAGCTAGGAGTGGATAAAGGCCTGGCACTAAGCACAATCAAGGGACAGATCTCAGTTCTGTCAGTGTGGTTTCAGAGGCCGCTGGCCACCCACTCGCTGGTAAAGACCTTCTTACAGGGGGTCTTGCGTTTTAATCCTCCTGTCAAGTCACCACTTTGTCCATGGGACTTAAATCTTGTTCTGTCATCCCTACAGAAACAACCTCTTGAGCCGTTGGCTGAGGTACCTTGATTTTACTGACTAGAAAGTCGGTATTTCTGATCACCATAGTTTCGGCCAGGAGAGTATCGGAATTGGCAGCCTTATCTTGTAAGGAACCATATCTCTTTTTGCATAAGGATAGGGCGGGGTTCCGTCCTCATCCTTCCTTTCTACCAAAGGTTATATCCAGTTTCCACCTGAACCAGGATGTGGTACTTCCATCCTTCTTCCAAAACCCACCTCTAGAAAAGAGGGGTTGCTGCATACGTTGGATATTGTCAGGGCCGTAAGGGCCTATCTTAAAGCTACAGAGAAGGTTCGGAAAACAGATGTGGTGTTCGTTTTACCGGAAGGGCCCAAGATGGGTCAGGCAGCCGCTTGATCCACCATCGCAAGATGGATTAAACAATTAATTGTTCGGGCCTGCGGTTTGAAGAGGTGCCTCCTCCTTTGTCGGTAAAGGCCCATTCTACCAGGGCCAGGGGCACCTCCTGGGCAGCACATCATCAGATCTCTATGGCTCGAATATGCAAGGCAGCAACGTAGTCATCAGTCCACACGTTTACAAAATTTTATCAAGTGGACGTAGGAAGGAATGCGGATACAGCCTTTGGGCAGTCAGTACTACAGGCCGCGATTCAAGCTCCTCAGGATCTGAGGGGGCTCCCTTGATTTGATTTGAGATTTACATTTCTCGTTTAAGTTGGATTTACTAGTATCTGAGTATACCTCTAAAATTAAATCCTTCTTTGGAAGATGTCTCCCTCCCCTCATTAAAGCATTGCTTTCGGACATCCATATAGTAATGAATATGCCGCTCTGTGTCCCGTGATGTACGAGAAAGAAAAAGGGATTTTTAAATACAGCTTACCTGTAAAATCCTTTTCTTGGAGTACATCACGGGACACAGAGCTCCCACCCCTCTTTTGGGGAACATTTTTGGGAGGCATACTGCTTGCTACAAAACTGAGGGACTCCCTCTAGGGGAGGGGGTTATATAGGGAGGGGACTTCCTGTTTGAGATTGCCAGTGTCCACACCTGAAGGTACTCCATATAACCCATATAGTAATGAATATGCCGCTCTGTGTCCCGTGATGTACTCCAAGAAAAGGATTTTACAGGTAAGCTGTATTTAAAAATCCCTTTTTCTATAGTTCTGAAATTTTTCAGGTTGCCAGTAAAAAATGTGCTCTGCCAGTACATTTTCCATGTTTTGTCAGTAAAAACTGCTAATGGAGGCCACATGCCTTCAACATGGGGGGGGATTGTGGTTCTTTTTCTTTTTGTCACCTCCTGTTGTCCTAGGATTCCTTTCATTACTGTGAAAATATTCTTTGAGCCTTAGTCTCCTAAAGAATTCCTCCATATCTGACCATACCTGTAAATTATCCAATTTGGTGGTTGGGCAGAATGTGAGGCCTTTGGAGAGGACTTCTTTTTCTGGTGCAGAAAGTTTATGATCTGACAAATTTATGATTCCAAGTTCCTCTGTTATATCCACATTTTCTGTCAAGTCAGCAATTACACCAGGGAAACCTTGGGATTCTGGATCGGGTTCCAAGTTGCTGATAGCAGGAGTTATAGAAGTTGCGTTTGTTTTGTGTTGTTTAGGTGATAAAAAGAAAAAGAACAGCAACTTCAATCACACCTCCACGAGGACGCAACCCCAAACTGGATACCTATATTGACAGCTTCAGGCTGCGAGTAACATCCCTGATATCCACCCAGCAAAAGAAAATATTATATAACCTTTCACCACTGGAGCGAAAGGCTGTACGTGATCTGCGCAATCATCGGGCCATAACCATCAAACCAGCAGATAAAGGGGAGCAGTCGTGATGGATACAGATAAATATATACAAACCCTCACAAGAATGGGTTGACAGCATGTCACAGGTTCTTATCATCCTCACCAAACCCCAAATACTTTGCTTAGGATGTTACACAGCTCATCAAATTCATTCTTACACACAACTACTTCACCTTCAATAATGACATCTATCTCCAACGTATGGGTACTGCTATGGGAAGCAAAATGGCACCCCAATATGCAAACTTATTTATGGCTGACCTGGAGGACAAATTCCTAAACAGCATACAACAAAAGCCATACAGATATTATCGCTACATTGATGATATATTTATGATATGGACTGAAGGTGAAGAAAATCTAAACTAATTCTTCTCATTGATCAACACTTTTCACCCATCTATCAAACTAAAAATGGATTATTCGAACACACATGTTAAAGGGGTGTTCCAGCCACAATTTTTTTTTTTTTTAAAGTCAGCAGCTACTAACAGTGTAGCTGCTGACTTTAAATAGGGACACTTACCTTGTCCTACTTGCCCGCGCTGATGGCCCCCCCCCCGATGCCGGTCCCACGATCGCTCCGGGTCCCGCGCCGCCATCCACACTATGGGAAACAGGCAGTGAAGCCGTACAGCTTCACTGTCCATTTCCTACTGTGCCTGCGTGAGTCTCACGCTGGCTTGTGAATGGGCGGCTGCTCTCTGAGAACACACACAGTTCCCAGAAAGCAGCGCGCCCCATTCACAAGCAGAAGAAGAAGAGAAGACACCGCGGTGTGGAAGAGGCAGATTACGGACTTCCGCATAGCAACAGTTATTTCGGGTGAGTATTTTTTATTTATTTTTTCACGTTTTTTTTATTAAATTTTTTTTAGCAAGATGGGCAAATGTTGTTTTCCTGGGTGGAACTCCGCTTTAACTTCCTAGACACTACAGTAGGGGTGCCCATCCAGTGCCCCAGGGGCCACATGTGGCCCGCGAAGCCCTCTGATGTGGCCCGCAACCTCCTGCTCTGGGATGGAATTTAATTGAAAACTGATATTAAAGGTCAGTTTATTACTAAAATCACATTGTATATATGGACATATCTGTTCTGCAGTGGTTACTGGGCTGCTTTCAAACTGATCCGCAGATGCAGAGCAGTGTACCTGAGGGTTACCTGCACTGAGCCATAGACTTCTGTTATTACCTGCGAGTTTGGTGAGCTTTGCAAAAGTGCACCAAGTTCACCTCTAAGTAGTGGCAGACATAAACCGACTTGTGTACTACCTCCAATCCAATCCGCTAAAAAGTATAGTGGGCTGTGTCCTTGTCCGTTCTGCATATGCTGAGCAGACACGGACATGCCATCCATCCGCTCTGCTCATTGTGGGCCACGACCGGTTACCAAGGTGCTTAAGTGGCCCTCGCTCTTAAAAGGTTGGGCACCCCTGCACTACAGTATACATCGTGGATGACAAGCTTCACACTTCCATATACAGAAACCCGACTGACCGATGCAGCTATCTTCATAGTTCCAGTTTTCACCCCCAGCACACTAAACGAGCCATCATACACAGCCAGGCCATCAGATACCATCGAATTTGTTTAGATCCAGAAGACAGAGATAAACATCTCAGAACACTGGCAGGCTCTTTCCATAAGACAGGTTACAAAGGCAAAACCATCAATAACAGCATAAACACAGCCTTGAAAACCCTGAGAGAAAATCTCCTCCAATACACAGAGAAAAAAACAAATAACCGAGTACCTCTGGTCACCACGTACAACCCAACACTAGAAGGGATAAAAAAGATAATCAAAGATTTACAACCCATTATAACTGAGGATGAAACTCTGAAAGGAATATTCCAACAACCCCCATTATTGGCTTTCAGACAACCACCCAACTTCAGACCAGGGTTGGACTGGGACAAAAATTTGGCCCTGGACTTTATCCAGACTGGCCCACTTTGACAGGTCTCTCCTATGGCGGCCGGACAACTACCGCACCCCCCCTCCCAGCCACCCAAGCCCCCTCTCCCCATTCACTAGCCACTAGCCGTTCTATATTATTGGAGTAGACCGGCTGGTACTGGTACTCTTATAGGCAGTACCAGTAAGGAAGCTAGACATTTTACCTGGGGCAAAGAATCAGTTTGGTGCCCCCCCTTATGGGACAAGATTAGGCAGAAGGGAAAAACTCTCAGGCCATAGCTGTTGAGTCAGCTGTCTGTCCCCTCCCCCATGCTTCTCTGTCATCCCCCCCTACTTCTGTTTCCCCCCAGATGAGCGCTGCGGGGAGGGAGAGGAGATGAGCGCTGCGGGAAAGGAGAGACAGGAGAAGAGGGGGGGGCGGCAGTCCCCTGTTACTGGAGCCGGCCTACTGAGCCATCGGCCCACCGGGAAACTCCCTGTAGTCCCAATGGCCAGTCCATCCCTGCTTCAGACACAAACTAATCAGCAGGAAACTTCACTCTGATTATGAAGTCACTAATAATGGAAGCAAACCCTGCAATAAAAAATGCAACCAGATCAATCCATCCAAAAGTGTCACACACACACACACACACACACAAATGGGACCTTCAATATCATGGGATCATACAACTATACCTCAAGTAATGTTGTGTACCTCATCCAATGCAAAAGGTGTGGCAAAGGATCTTATGTTGGTGAAACAGGACAGAAGTTACAAGCGAGGATGAATTTACACAGACATACCATCAAGGAACATAAGGAAGACAGTTTATGCACACCTGTGGGACATCACTTCTCACAACCTGACCACACTATAGAAGACCTTTATGTCTTGGGGTCCTTTCACACGGAGCGGACCGTTTTTCGGTCCGCTCCGTGTGTCCGTCAGCTCAGCGGGGATCCCCGCTCAGCTGTCGGCGGACAGGGCGGTCCCCGCACACTGTGCAGGGACCGCCCTGTCTCTCTTCCGCTCTCCCCTATGGGGAATCGGATGAAAACAGACCGTGTGTCCGTATTCATCCGATCCGATCCGCCAGACGGAAGAAAAATAGGGTTTTCTTCCGTCCGAAAAAACGGATCCAGATGGACGCGGATCTTTACGGACTTGTAAAAACGGACGAACGGAGGCGGACGTCTGAAAGGGGCCTTAGTTCTTAAAGGGAATTTCAGAACTATCCAGGAAAGGAAAACGTTTGAACTAAGAATGATAATTCTTTTTGACACAGAAAATTAATGGCCTAAATTTAGATATTGGTTTCCTTACCCATTATACTACAGTTTTATGACCCCCCTCTGTGACTAACACCCCCCCCCCCCTCAAGTCTTTAGCTCTCTGTTGCAAATAATATCAATGTATGAATTCTGACCATCCTCTGATTCCAGTCAAACAAGCCAGGATACCTGCCCCCCCCCTCCCAGGAATGGGATAAGTAAACTTGTCTCCAGGGAGTCTAGGAGGAGGACAGCTGTTGGGCAGTCTCCACAAACAAACAAACAAAAGACATTGATTATTACAAGGATCAAAGGAATTCCAGTGGCTAGGTACTGAATGAACAGGGATGTGAGTCATGAAATGCAACGATTGGTTGAACATCAGATGGTCAGGCAACATGGGAGGCGTTGCGAATGATTAATGAGTGAGGTTTGGTAAAAGGGTTTTGGAAGAGAACTTTCGGTCTCTATTCGTTGGAATGCTGGAGTGAACCTATCATCTGCTGAGCCTGTGTTGAAACCACATGGCCTAGGCCGCATGGAAGCCTGGCCGGTATTTTGGGCCTAGACATGTGGCCAACAAGGAGGCCTAGCATTTTCCTCTTTCCATCAGGACTCAGCCAGAGAAGACTTAAGTATCTTTCTTTCTTATTTGCCAAAATGTATTAGGTTATAGAGATTGATGTTAGTGATTGTATATTGTGCAATAGGAATTCTATGCTACAGCTTTGTTTACTATACAATGGACGCCTTTTGTTAGAATAAATATAACTGTTCAATTTCAAAGGTGTCTGTCTCATTAACTAACGATTAGCCTCAGGCCTAGAGCACGCTTCGGCCTAATATACAGTAGCAAATACAGGACTCATGCATGTTAATACAGATGCAATAGCTTAGATATAGGTATTACAAGTTACAGTAAAGGATAGATACATATAGTTAGCTGTTGCATGGTTTTTATTTACTTCATAATGGCACCCTAGATCGTTGGACATAGAGTCTACAAACCCTAAGGTATTTTTGTTTTGAGTCCATTAAGCTAAGAGTCCTCAACCCAGAACTGAAATTTGTCGCAAGTTAAGGACAAGATTGCCGCTGGCTCGCGAATCTCGAAACCTTGCTTTGATGATCCAGGAAGTTCTGTAAAATCTCATCGGACGTTAAGACGGACAGAAAACGGTGAGATTCCTTGCTGATATGTTTATTTGTTAAGCGTTTGTATTGTAGTGTTCATGTGTGTTAGGCCTTTAACCAGTCACGGGTACTGGTGAGTGAGGGGAATGATCACCCCTGGATATGCGATATAGCCTGCAGATTGACAGGATAGACTACACATCGTTGCGGAAAAACTGGGAGAAATATATATATATTTGGTATGATTTTTATTTTTTATTGAATTTTAAGTTTTATTTTTAGTTCATTTTTTTTTTTTTTTGATACCCAGGTGAAAGTGAAAATAGCTTTCTGGTCCTATAGAGGATCAATGTGGCCTGCAATCTAAAAGGGCTAGAAATCAGTGATAGATAATCTACTGATGTTGGAAGAGCATTGATAGCTGTGCTCGGAACTCAAGTTTAAATAGCTTTAAAGAAAGTTTTTTTTTGTTGTTGTTGTCAGATGTGTATTGTCTAAGCAACTGGCCAAACTAGTGAAGCTAGTGGCAGATTAGCATAACAATGGATTTTCTTGGAAGACTACTTAATGAGAATGGTTTTAATACTGTACAAAAGAGTGCTATAACACATGAAGTCATGGACTTTGTGGGCAATGTAATGAATATAGCTAAGAAGTGTGATGCAGATGCGGGTAAACAAATTGAACAATTAGTAAATGAGAAATGTGTATTGGAAAAAAGGGTTAGTATGTTAGAGGAAACATGTATGTTGAGGGAACAGTGTATTGCATCTTTAGAAAAGAAAGAGGCTGTGAATGAATCTGCGATAAAAGTACTTAATAGAGAGTTACAAGAATGTAAAACTCAAATAGCACACAAGGATCTTTCTTTGGAAGCACAAGCAATGGAGAAAATGCATAGCCATTGTTGTGCTAACAAGGATACACAGCCCAGTGTGACAAAAGTGCAGGGAAAAGGGATGCTAATAGAACAGCAACCAGTATGGTCAGCTGATAAGACAGAGGAGGCCCCAGGTCACAGTTTCCCTATATTTACTCCTGCGTCACAAAGGACTTGGCCAGGATCTACAATTTTAAAAGGTGAGGGTGGCACCCAATCCACGACACTCTCCATACAAGATCGCACAAATCTGTGCCAGATTTTGGGAAAATTTGACACGAGCGCCTCACCCATTAATCTCTCAATCAGGCTAGAAGCTGTAGTGACACAATACATTCTAAACAATAGAGATGCATGTGCACTTCTCCGCGCATGGATTCCATGGCAACTGTGTGGAGAACTGCAACCACCAGTCGGGAATCATAGAGGTCTATCTCCCGAGTTAAACTCAAATTGGGGGAACTCGGCAGATAGAATGAGGGAATTGCAGCGCATAATGGGAGGAAGGGACACTAGGGGTTCAGATGCCCTAGAAAATACTAAATTTAGAAGGGGAATTGATCCAATACTCTTTTGCAGTGAATATTTCACCATTTATAAGGCTACATACAATTGTCCTGATATGTCTCACGATGACAGCAGTTTTCTGTGTTCTATGGCTAATAAGTGCACATGCATTGATTACCATACCAGAATTGCACTGAGGAATGCCACCTCGTACCAGACCTTTGTAAATACATTAAGGGATTGGGTTCGGGAGACAGATCAAGACAATAGGCCCCATAAGAGAATTGCAGAAATAGCCGAAAGCACAGTAGTGGTGACACCCCCCACAAATGCCAACGGCATAATAAAGATAGAAATTAAGTTTGAAAAGTTAAATGGAAATGCGGTAACCGCATTAGAAAATGATTCTGGTATTGAGACATCTGATGAGTCCATTGCTAGTGACTACTCCTCGGATGATCAAAGTATAAAGTCTGTTCAGAGTAATGTTATGCAACAACGTGTGTCTCCATCGTTTTATACTCAGAGAAGGCACCAGGCAGGGAGACCGACCCTTAAATGTTTTTTGTGTAAAAAGGGGGGTCACATTGCCAGATTTTGTTGGGCGGCGAATAATATCAAAATAGGATCTCAACACCCCAAAACTACCCCAAGGCGGTATGAAGTGTATTCAGTGAGATGGGGTAACCCTAGGCATAGAGTCCATAATACTCAATTAAGACAGGGGAATCACTATTATGAAAAGGGGGAGGAGCCACATGTCCATTCAAATATAGAAAGGGGAGGAAACAGTGGTAGCAGCCCTTAAAGAGCTGCAGGGATGGTGAGATTTTCCGGGTTAATGTTTCTTTGAGATGAATAAGGATTTAGATGTTAGAGTTAGAGATTTGCCGGTCATGTTTGGAAAATCATAGAGGACCTTGATATGTGTATATTTCGAGGATAAGCCTCTTATTTTAATTTTTTTTATCTAACCTTTACATTTTTTTTTTAGTAATATTTTGTTTTTCCCTCTCTCGTGTAATTTTTTTTAATTTTCATATTTTTAATTTTTTTTATTCAAAACATTTTTTTTTGTTTTTTTATTAATTTTCATTTTTCATTTTTTTTTTTTTTTTTTTTTTATTAATTTTCATTTTTCAATTTTTTTTTTTTTTTTTAATTTTTTAATTTTTTTAGTTTTGTTTTGTTCAGGTGGAAAAATTGTTAGGTTTAGTACACCTGCAAAGGATCATTAGCAACTGACTTGGTGGTCGTTGAATTATGTCCTCAATTAGCAGCTGGCGACATTAGGAAGCCACTTTAGCTGCTGGAATTATGTTTTGCTTTTTTTTTTGGTTTTTCTTTTTATTCAGGTGGAAAGAATTCCAATATTTTGTGATTTTATCCACCTGAAAGGGGAAGTAATGCATAGATCTTAGAGTACAGATAATGCATTGGTTTTTTTTTATTGCTTAAAATTTAGAATTTTTGAGAAGCAACGGTCACATTCATTTTTTTTTATATTTTAGATTTTTGCTTGTACCATGGGGATCCATTTTAGAATGGATTCATCCTAGAGAAATCATGGTGTTTTGATCATTTGTTTAGAAATCAGGAATGCTAAATTCCTGTGTTATGAGATATTATCGATAAGAATTTGATTCTGCTCTTGTTCTTTAATTCCAGAATCTTGGTGGAGCGAAATTGGAGAGGATTCTGGAACAGAGATGAAGAATGTTCATCTGGTTGGCAGGTTGTCTGTGCCATACCACACCGAAGATTTGTTCTGATAAACGTTCAGGAGAGAAAAGATTCAGATTAATACTTGAAATATAAGGTTTCTTTTTCTTAAGGACAATTTTTGCACTAGTACTAAATCTGAAAGACTTTGCCCAACAACGAGACACAGGAAACATTTTGCCAAAGTCTCTCCTGTCATTTATGGATGCAAACGGACTATGAATACAAATGCAATGGTTTGGAGATTGGGGAAGGAATATAACGTATCCAATCCTTCAGAACAGAAGATGTAAAATATGTTTTTTATTGTGGGAGGAGGAATTGAAAGAAGGAAATGTTTTTTGTTCACATGTATTGACTTAACTGAATATGGTGCAGGTACCTAGGAGGCTGGCACTTATGCATAATACAGTGTCTGTTGGCCAGACTAGAGGGTGCCAGGTGATACATCAATGGGGTGAAAACGTCCTCGTAGGGGCGGTGTCTCAATCTTAGCAGTCCTATAGAGAAGCTCTCGGTTACTGGACGTGTGGGAGATACACCTAATTGATGTCTTACCTGAGAGGTTGAAACCCTGCATGGGTAATGCCAGTGACAGCAATAAACCCTGGCTACCAGGGTACAGTATGCCGTCATTACATGGCGCTTCAGCATCTCGCAGTGGTTGATAGAATCCTAGTACCCTATATGTGCTGAATGTACTCTGAATCAAATGTGATATATCAGTGGATTTCTCCCAGGGATGTGCGGACATAGAGTTCAGGGCGCTTATCTCTGAGGAGTAACCAGAAGAGGAGGGATATATTCAGCACTATATTGGTGGGAATGGGACCCAGTGTAACGTGGCTCGAGATTTTGTCAACCAGGGTGAGAGGTGGTAGAGAGTGTGAGATGGTATAGGATGGGCATATGTCATTGGCTCTGGCGTGCACGCAGCGGCAGGCGGAGTTATCAACCACCATCAAGCTGATTGTACAGTCTCTCTATGAGGGACAGTGGCCTAATGAATTAGCATCACCGCTCAGTAAGACTTTGCAAAATACGTGGCTTACACGAATCCAAACTGGTAGTCGAATGCCTGGATGTGCTGTACTGCTTTGGATTGTGAAAGGTTGTGCTGTATGGTCCATGTATAGAATTGCAGACCCGGTCTGTATATTTTGTGGCGTCAATGGGCTTACTGACTGGGGATTCTATCTTGTTGCATCTGTGGCCAAGTGACCCACATGTGGTCAGAGAGTACGGAGCTGGGGGCAGGTTTATATTTCCCTCTATCGAAAGCATGACCACTATCTCCTCTGCATACCAGGTCAATACACAGTACTCTGTGTTCTGGATGGAGAGATCAGTGCTGGGAAGTGCACCGGGTTATTATGTAGGGCGTAGACAAATTTGTCCTTGTCCTAAAGGATACCAATGTAACGTCAGTCACAAAACAAGGGTATTTCTTGAACCTAACAGTAGGTAGGGGTGCAGGATATACCCTGGGCATAGTCACTGAAGTCGAATCACAGAGATGGAATTCTGTGGGTTTTTTATTTATTTTTTTATCATTGTTTGAGATTTATATGTGTTGTTAGACTCCAAACTTATATAGGAAGCTCTCCTGCTTATCTATGCAAGTTGAGGGACCAATTGACGGTAATTTCTCTTAATACAAATTAGAGACTTTGTTGCCAAGTTAGATCCCTGAGGTATCACAGACAGGCCAAGTTGCAATAGGTAAAACCACTGTGAGCAAGCCTGCATAATCCCAAACTGTATTTAAAGGAGGTTGGGAGCGGGATACGCGATTTGATGGGTCATATGTATATATGTATATTAAGTTGGGTGGTTTGTGTCATGCTGTAAGGTGATAATGGTGTGTTTTAGGCTAATAAGATGGGCAAGAAAGATGAGCCTTGGGACTCTGTATCTGAAAGCTGGTTAATATGGTGCTCTGAGTGTGTGCTGGTGAATGGTGAGTGAATGGTTGCCCCTTGCTTGTTCTGCACCCCATCATGAAGATGTCAAGAAGAAGAAGAAGATACAGAATGGGGACATAGAAGTCATCATGGAAGAAGTGATGTTGGGGTGTCACCCAGTAGCAAAGCGGCAATGTGTTGAGAAGCACAGCACGTTGAAACCATTATGGACTGTCCCAAAGAGCCGTTTCTGAAGCACATGTTGGAAGGAAGACAGTTGATGACTGTTCCAGAGGTATTGATTCTGAGACACATGTTGGAAGTCAGTTATGGACTGTTTCATAGGAGCCGGTTCTGAAGCCTATGGTAAAAAGGCGCAACACGGTGAAACCACTGTGGGCTATTCCATAGGAGCTGTCTCTGAGGCGCATGTTGAAGAATGCAACACATTGAAACAGTGGAGGACTGTTCAGACCATATGGACTGTTCGAGCGGAGCCATGTCTAAAGAAGGAGGATATGCGCCTTTTTAGGCGCAAAGCGGCATATGTTGCAAATAATATCAATGTATGAATTCTGACCATCCTCTGATTCCAGTCAAACAAGCCAGGATACCTGCCCCCCCCCTCCCAGGAATGGGATAAGTAAACTTGTCTCCAGGGAGTCTAGGAGGAGGACAGCTGTTGGGCAGTCTCCACAAACAAACAAACAAAAGACATTGATTATTACAAGGATCAAAGGAATTCCAGTGGCTAGGTACTGAATGAACAGGGATGTGAGTCATGAAATGCAACGATTGGTTGAACATCAGATGGTCAGGCAACATGGGAGGCGTTGCGAATGATTAATGAGTGAGGTTTGGTAAAAGGGTTTTGGAAGAGAACTTTCGGTCTCTATTCGTTGGAATGCTGGAGTGAACCTATCATCTGCTGAGCCTGTGTTGAAACCACATGGCCTAGGCCGCATGGAAGCCTGGCCGGTATTTTGGGCCTAGACATGTGGCCAACAAGGAGGCCTAGCATTTTCCTCTTTCCATCAGGACTCAGCCAGAGAAGACTTAAGTATCTTTCTTTCTTATTTGCCAAAATGTATTAGGTTATAGAGATTGATGTTAGTGATTGTATATTGTGCAATAGGAATTCTATGCTACAGCTTTGTTTACTATACAATGGACGCCTTTTGTTAGAATAAATATAACTGTTCAATTTCAAAGGTGTCTGTCTCATTAACTAACGATTAGCCTCAGGCCTAGAGCACGCTTCGGCCTAATATACAGTAGCAAATACAGGACTCATACATGTTAATACAGATGCAATAGCTTAGATATAGGTATTACAAGTTACAGTAAAGGATAGATACATATAGTTAGCTGTTGCATGGTTGTTATTTACTTCACTCTCCCTCTGTATTATCTCACTGACTCTGCTGCTATCTTTATTACCATTGATTTGTATGTGTTTGTCTTTCTTTTCTCTTTTTTTTTTCTTCTTTCTTGTTTTGTTTTAACATTCTGCCCAAAAAAATTGTGAATCGGTACTGCTTGGACCTTGAAGAAGGTGTAAAACCCCGAAAGCTTGTCCTGAAAAATTGTATGTTAGTGCAAATAAAAAAAGTATCACGGACAGTACCCAATTTTCTCAATTACAATTGCACTAATACGGCTACAATCACATTAACCATATTCCTGGTAGGCAGAAAGACCAAAAACGATACTCTTTTCTAGCATCTACCTAAGAGGGTGCTATATGCACATTATTGGATATTGGAAGCACATATACAGTATATATATATATATTATATATTATATATATATATTCAAATCAGCCCTAACATCTTTGGAGGTCCATATAAACAGTATTAAGGGTCATATATTTAAGTAAATGGCAAACTTTTGTGGACTGAACTATCCCCTGGCTTCTTATTTTATCTAGGGTGTAGTGAAGTGATTTGGTTATGAAGTCTCACTTCCCTTGCTTATTTAAAGTGGAATTCCAGGCTTTAAGTAACTAAGCTTAAAACAGCTCCCACCCCCCTCCTAACCCTTAATAAATAATGTGTACAAGGAAATACTTATCTATTCTCAGGGCACTATGGTCAGGTCATATGATTTCTCCAGTGTCTAGCCTCAGGGTAGAGGAGAGAAAGAATGCAGACAATGGGCGGAATGCCTGGGCAGTGATGTCACCCATAGGCTTGCTATGGGGCATTCATTGTAGGTTGTACCTCCTCTACACTGAAGCTGGCCGCTGGTAGCTAATCATGTGACCGGAAGTAAGTGCCCAGAGAACAGGTAAATATAAGCAGCTTCCTTCTACGGGTAGTTAAAATAGAAGTAAGAAGGATGGAGGGAGTCCATCTTTAAACTTAGTTAAGGCGTACACTTTCACTTTAATAATAATAATGTAAAATAAAAGTAAAAAGCATGAGTAGGACATTTGCTTTATTTTTACTGTCTTTAACCACCTGCCTACTGGGCACTTTCACCCCCTTCCAGCCAAGGCCAATTTTCAGCTTTCAGTGCTGTCGCACTTTGAATGACAATACACAGTCATGCAGCACTCTACCCATATGAAATCTTGATATATATTTTTTTCAAACAAATAGAGCTTTCTTTTGGTGGTATTTAATAACCACTGGGGTTTTGCTAAACAAGTATGTTTTTTCTTAGTATTTGTTATAAAATTTTGTAAATAAGTAATTTTTCTCTTTCACTGATGTGCGCTGATGAGGCTGCACTGATGAAAACCGATGAGGGGGCACTGATGAGGCTGCACTGAATGGCGACACTGATAAGCGGCACTGATAGACATCATTGATGGACACTGATAGGCGGCACTGACAGGCATAACTAATGGGCACTACAGGCAGCACTGATAGGCACTGACAGGCAGCACTGATTGTCAGAACTGGTGGGCACTGTTGGGGCTGCACTGATAATCAGTACACCTATGATCAGCGTGTCAGTGTAAGGAGAGGATTTCCGATAACTGGCAAATCCTGTTTACACTGTGATCAACTGTGATTGCACACAGCTCGTCACATGGTAAATATCACTGCTGATCTGCAGTGCAAGGGGCATGCGGAAAGCATGATTATTGGAGGACATCAATCATATGACACCCCGTTATTTGGCTATAGCACAGTCATGAAGAGGTTAAAGTAACTAAAATAAAAGTGCCATAAAGGGGTCCCCTGCAAAGAAAATAGCAACTCACCCCATAAAGACCTTAGAATCTAGCACTAATGAGCACATTGGGGGAAAAGGAAATTATCATAAAAAAAGTGGCTTTTCCCCCCCCACGACCACAGAGATTGGCAGCACAATCAGCAAAGAGGTGAAAATGTACTGTTTTTTGCAGGGATCCTTTTTCATGGCACTCTTATTTTAGGAACCGAATGGCTTTGATCAATATAGCCTGCTAAATTATCAGTTGCACATTTTTTTATAGCCATACCATAAGCGCCCATTTGAGGCCCCCATGAGTGCGGATTTCCCATACTAGCATGTTGAAGAATCCTGGAGAGTGGCTGTAGGTAGGTATAACACCTTATGGGCAGCATTTAGGAGGTGGGGAGAAAAAAAAAAAAAAAGAAAAATACAAGTTGTCCTTCTTTTCACATGTTTTGCACTATTGCATTTTTTTTTTATTTATTTAAATCTGTTGTTTACCAAGCTCAATATCCCAACCTGAAATGTACATACACACTATGAATGTATCAGAAGAGTGAATTGTACATTATCATAGAGAACCCATGATTTTTTGGAAATCCTTTGTCATGCATTAAATATTTATCTGTAAACAAAGTCCATAACCCGCTATATTGTGGTTGTGTGCTCAGACCATCCAGGAATTAAAGTAGCTGTAAAGCCAGAAGTTTTTTATTTGAATGCATTCTATGCAGCCCCTCTAATACTTACCTGAGCCCATCTTGATCCAGCCATGTTGCAAGAGAGTCTTGGCTGCCCAGGACTCTCCGTCATCATTGGCTGAGAAGCAGCGCGGCGCCATTGGCTCCCCCTGCTATTAACCACTTAGCAACCACCTGCCGAAAAATAACGGCGACAAGGTGGTTGCTTAACTCTGGGATCATGTTATATAACGTGATTCCAGAGTCGCGCTCCCGCGCACCCCCTGGGGCGCGCACACACCGTAATGTTCGTGACCGCCGGGTCCAGAGGACCCGGCGGGTCACGGATCACGGTAAATCGCCGCTGATAGCGGCGGTTTACCACGTGATCGCGCCGTCCAATGACGGCGCGATCAGATGTACACAGACCGGCGTCATTTGATGACGCCGGTTCCTCCCTTCTCTCTCTGTACCGATCGGTACAGTGTGAGAGGAGAGGAGAGGGAGCGGATGGCAGCGCCAGTGCTGCGGGCTGGATCTGTGACAAATGCAGTCACAGATCCATCCATCCCTCCCTCCCTCCTCAGCCATCCCTGCTGCAATACTCTGCAATGCTGGGCAATACTCTGGGGGGGCAATACTCTGGGGGGCAATGCTCTGGCAACACTCTGGGGGGCAATACTCTGGGGGGCAATACTCTGGCAATACTCTGGGGGGCAATACTCTGGCAATACTCTGGGGGCCAATACTCTGGGGGGCAATACTCTGTCAATACTCCGCAATACTCTGGGGGGCAATACTCTGGCAACACTCTGGGGGGCAATGCTCTGGCAATACTCTGGGGGGCAATACTCTGGCAATACTATGGCAATACTCTGGGGGGAAATACTCTGGCAATACTCTGGGGGGCAATACTCTGGCAATACTCTGGGGGGCAATACTCTGTCAATACTCCGCAATACTCTGGGGGGCAATGCTCTGGCAATACTCTGGGGGGCAATACTCTGGCAATACTATGGCAATACTCTGGGGGGCAATACTCTGGGGGGCAATACTCTGGCAATACTCTGGAGGGCAATACTCTGTCAATACTCCGCAATACTCTGGGCATACTCCGCAATACTCTGGGCATACTCTGCAATACTCTGGGCATACAGCGCCCCTGTCCCCGTGAGCTCGCATGCAGAAGCGAACGCATACGCAAGTCCCGCCCACATATGAAAACGGTGTTCAAACCACACATGTGAGGTATCGCTGCGAACGTTAGAGCGAGAGCAATAATTTTGGCCCTAGACCTCTTCTCCAACTAAAATGATGTAACCAGTAAAAATATTTAAAGCGTCACCTATGGGGATTTTTAAGTCGCAAAGTTTGGCGCCATTCCACGAGCGTGTGCAATATTGCAGGGTGACATGTTGGGTATCTGTTTACTCGGCGTAACTTCATCTTTCGTATTATGCAAAAACATTGGGCTAAATTTAAAGTTTTTTTTTTTTAAAAGCACAAAACTGTTTTATTTCCAAAAAAAATGTGTTCGAAAAATTGCTGTGCAAATACCATGCGCGATAAAAAGTTGTAACAACCGCCATTGTATTCTCTAGGGTCTTTGCTAAAAAAGCATATATAATGTTTTGGGGTTCTATGTAATTTTCTAGCAAATAAATGATGATTTTTACATGTAGGAGAGAAATGTCAGAATTGGTCTGGGTGTTCCAGAACGCCTGATGGCGTTCCCTGCATGTTGGGCCTCTGTATGTGGCCACGCTGTGTAAAAGTCTCACACGTGGTATCGCCATACTCGGGAGGAATAGCAGAATGTGTTTTGGGGTGTAATTTGTGGTATGCATATGCTGTGTGTGAGAAATAACCCGCTAATATGAAAATTTTGTGGAAAGAAAATAAAAATGAAAAAAATCTTGATTTTGCAAAGAATTGTGGGAGAAATTACAACTTCAAAAAACTCACAATGCCTCTTTCTAAATACCTTGGAATGTCTTCTTTCCAAAAAGGGGTCATTTTGGGGGTATTTGTACTTTTCTGGCATGTTAGGGTCTCAAGAAATGAGAGAGGCTGTCAGTACATCAGGTGTGATCAAATTGATCAATTTTCAGTAATTGGTACCATAGCTTTTAAACCCTATAACTTTCACCCAGACTAAATAGCAGTATACATTTTAGGCCAAGTTTATGAAGAAAAATTACTTTTTTGCAAAATGTTATAATGGAAATGAAGAAAAATTCATTTTTTTACAAAATTTTCGTTCTTTTTTCATTTATAGTGAAAAAAATAAAAACCGCAGAGGTGATAAAATACCACCAAAAGAAAGCTCTATTTGTGGGGAAAAAAAGGACAAAAATTTCATTTGGTTACAGTGTTGTATGACTGAGTTATTGTCATTCAAAATGTGAGAGCACCGAAAGCTGAAAATTGGTCTGGTTATTAAGTGGGTTTAAGTGCCCAGTAGTCAAGTGGTTAATCAAAGTCAGTGAGCCAACGAGGAGAGATTGGGGGCAGGGCTGAATCAAGAGGAGAAGCTCAGCTCGGATGCCCCCATAACAAGCTGCTTGCTGTAGGAGCACTCGGCAAGAGAGAGGGGCCAGAAGAGCAGGCGAGGGACCCAGGAATTAGAGGATCTGGGCTGCTCTGTGCAAAACCATTGCACAGAGCAGGTAAGTATACCATGTTCACTATCTTTAAATGAAAAAAACTGAGACATTAGTATCACTTTAACTGCTTGTCGATCAGCCACCACAATTATACTTCAGCAGGTTGACTCGTCTGCATGAATCGCCATAGGTGTACATCGGCTTCTACACAGCAATCTGTGGGCACGCGCGATTGACTAGCGGGGGAGACAATTAGCTGTCTGGCAGACTCGATGTCTGTTGGCCACCCACAATCGTTGCACACAGAGACAGAACGGAGATATGCCAAAGTAAACAAAGCAGATCTCCGTTCTGTCAGGGGATGGCACACAGATCCTGTCTTTCTGCTGTGCAGCCCATACCTACAGTTAGTAAACACACCCAGGGAACACAATTTAACCCCTTGATCTCCCCTGGTGTTAACCCATTCCCTGCCAGTGCCATTAGAACAATGCTAGTGCATATTTTTAGCACTGATCACTGTAAAAAAGTGTCAAAAATGTCAGTTAGGTGTCTGATCTGTCCACTGCAATGTCGCAGTCCCGCTAAAAATCGCAGATCACCGCCATTAAGTAAAAAAATTAAAATGCCATAAATCTATTCCCAATTTTGTAAATGCTATAACTTTTATGCAAACTGATCAATATAAACTTATTGTTTTTTGTTGTTTTTTTTACCAAAAATATGCAACAGAATACATATTATATCCTGTACACACATTTATGAAGAAATTCAATTTTTTTTTCTTTTTTGTTATTAGGTATATTTTATAGCAGAAAGTAAAAAATACAAGTAAAACCTTGGTTTGAGAGTAACTTGGTTTGAGAGCATTTTGCAAGACAAGTAAACTTTTTTAAATAAATTGTGCCTTGATATACAATCTATCACTTGATATAAGAGTGCTGTGGATTACAAGGATGCTTCCGGAACAAATTATGCTTGCAATCCAAGGTTTTATTGTATTGTCCATTTCAAAATTGTCGGTCTTTTTTTGCTTATAGCAGAATTCTTATTTTTTTTTGTTGCAAAGGTAATCAAATAGCAACAAAAGAAAGCTCTATTTATGGGAAAAAAAGGTAATCAATTTTATTTGGGAACAGCGACGCACAAGTCGAATTGCAAAAAATGGCCTGTGCATGAAGTCGGTAAATGCTTCCGGGGGTGAAGAGGTTAAGCTGAGGTCCACCCTTATATAACCTTATGTTTTAAATATATTCATAATAATTAATTTATCAGGTATAACACATCTATTTAAAACATATACCGTACATTTGAAAGCGTAGTTTCCTCTTAAACCATCTTCTGTTTTAAGAATGTATGTTGTAGTGATATGAGGATGGTCCCCACTGGCCTATGTTTACCTATATCCTAGTTCGGTTTCTTCAAAGCCTCATTCATGTGTTTCATACCTGGCAGAGGCATTGCTAGGGGGGTGCGGGGGGCGCGGTCCGCACCCGGGTGACACCCTTAGAGGGGTGACACCATCCCGAATTTTTTTTAATTTTTTTTTACATTTTTTTTGCTGACATGCCCAGAGCCTGTGTCATTGCTATGGGGGTGCGGCCCGAACCTGGGTGACACCCGCCAGAGGGTAACACCCGGCTCAGACTGGCGCCACATTGAGAGGGGCACCGCGGCTTCCTCCTTCCCTTCCGGGATCTCCTCTGCTCATGCGATGTGCAGGGAGAGTGGGGGAGGAGGGAGTAGGGCAGAAGCAGACTGGGTGCCTGGGGTCCGACCGTCCCCACACATACGGCGATACCCAGCTCAGACTGGTGCCACGGCTTCCTCCTTCCCTTCCGGGATCTCCTCTCAATTTTTTTGCTTAGAAGATAGATCACGATTCTCTCACGATTCATGCGGCATAACATCATCTTTCACATAAAAAAAAAAAAAAAAAAAAATGGGCTAACTTTACTGTTTTGTTTTTATGGTTTTTATTATTCATTGAAGTGGGCAAATGCAGTGTGACATAAAATATTGCAGCAATTGCAATTTTTGTCTCTGCTAAAATATATATAATGTTTGGCGGTTCCAAGTCATTTTCTAGCAAAAAATATTGGTTTTTAACTTAAACAAGTGTTGGACTTTAAGTGGTTACATTTCTTGCATTTACACACAGAAGTTTGATCTAAAAAGGAAGTTGGTTACAATGTTTCATGTTGTTTACAAACTTGGCAGACTGCCCAGATATTTTCTTTACACACAGAAGTTTATCCCTTTGATCCAAGAAGAAAGCGTTAGTTACAATGTTTCCTGCTAAGAACTTGGCAGATTGCCCAGATATTTTCTTTTGCCAGCTGAAAGTCTCTCCACTTGTTATATGAAAGAATCAACAAACTCTGCATTGGAGATGTCAGGGGGGGTTGAATCGAGATCACAATTTTTTAACAATTAATTGTGCAGCTCTAGCACGGTACTGCACGGTACGGTATTTGCGCAGCAATTTTTCAACCATGTTTTTTTTTGTGGAAATAAACCGTTTCATTCATTATTGCTCTCGCTCTAACGATCACGATGTATGTAACCTGTGTGTATTTGGCTCTGATACTAGCCAGTGCCTACCCAGCCACTGACTGGTATCACTCCCCAGCCTGTCCTTACACACCCTATTACCTGCTGACCTGTAGATGGGGGAATCACTCCTGCAGTGTTATTGTGTTCTGCCAGTGAGTACAATGATCAGTGTTGCTATCTATAGCTGGCAGCACTGATTGTTTTGGGAAAAACAGGCTGGTTGTACTCAAGTCGATTAATAGATTGACTTGTGTAAAACCAGCTAGCCCATACATAGATCGACTATGGCTGGTCTCTGCATAATTGGTGGCCCAATGTTAGACCCTCCACATTCCTCTCACTCACCTGCACATACTTCCCACTTATATACCGTCCGTACTCCTCCCCTATGTCGCTTACCCGCAAAAACAGTTCTTTAAAATGATACTGAATACCCTCAATGTTACCAGCTCTAGAATGGACACACTTTTGTTAGTTCAACTAAAGGAAATCTCAGTTCTTATATTTGTTCTGTCCCATTATTAGAACTTATTTAATGTTGTGATTACTACTGTGATGTATAGAGGGACATAGGGGATCTATTCTCAGCTACTCTAAATATAGCACTTGTGAAAAAAAGTGTCCTGAAAATATTTTTTAAATGTTGCCAACTATGCACTTATGCACTGCCCAAGGGCCACTGGGTCAGTAGGGGGCCCCACGAGAGGTTTCTGGGATCCTGTGATGTTAAAGCGGTAGTAAACTTTCCTGACATTACTACTTTTTAGAGTCCCTGGGGTAGGTTATGCCACAATGTACAAGTATGCACTGCTGTATGCCACCCCAGCCTGCCCTGTGCCATACCAGCCTGCCCCATACCACCCCAACCTGCCCTGTGCCATCCCAGCCTGCTGTGTACCACCCCAGCCTGCCCTGTGCCACCCCAGCCTGCCCCGTACCACCCAGCCTGCTGTGTAACACCCCAGCCTGCAGTGTACCACCCCAGCCTGCCCAGTGCCATACCAGCCTGCCCCATACCACCCAACCTGCCCAATACCACCCCAGTCTGCCCTGTGCCACCCCAGCCTGCTGTATACCAGCCTGCTGTATACCACCTCAGCCTGCCCTGTGCTACCCCAGCCTGCTGTATACCACCCCAGCCTGCCCTGTGCCATACCAGCCTGCCCCATACCACCCCAGCCTGCCCTGTGCAACCCCAGCCTGCTGTATACCACCCCAACCTGTCCTGTGCCACCCCAGCCTGCCCCATACCACCAAGCCTGCTGTGTAACACCCCAGCCTGCTGTGTACCACCCCAGCCTGTCCAGTGCCATACCAGCCTGCCCCATACCACCCCAGCCTGCCCTATACCACCCCAGTCTGCCCTGTGCCACCCCAGCCTGCCCTGTGTCACCCCAACCTTCCCTATACCACCCAGCCTGCCCTGTGCCACCCCATCTTGCCCTATTCCACCCCAGCCTGTCTTATACCACCCCAACCTGCCTTTTCCCACCCAGATTTTCCTGTACCACCCTAACTTGCCCAACACCACCCCAACCTGCCCTATGCCACCCTAACCTGCCCTATAACACCCCAACCTGCCCCATACTTTCTTAACCTGCCCTGTACCACCTTAACCTGCCATATACCACACCAACCTGTCACTATACCACCCTATTCTACCCTAACCTGCCACTATACCGCCCTATACTATCATTTACAGGGGCTGGTTTGGAGTGTGTCCCGTGACTGTGCACTGCCTGCATGGTGCTAGGCAGTCTAGACGGGGGGTGACACCATGTTTTACCGCACCAGATGACACCAACCCTAGTGACGCCACTGATACCTGGCACCAACGAGTGCCAAATAACCTCAAACAACTATGTAACCTAGAAAAACTTTAGGTTGCATCTGTCCAGTGCTTCTGAATACAGTTAGCCATAGGGCATAAATGAATGATTTGCATGGCTTTACCAACTGTCATTGTTCTTTGGATTTGTATTGGAAATGATGACATGTAAATATCTCCTGTTTGGCACAATTTTCTTTGCATATTTTTGACTGAATTTTATGTTTTGCTTGGAGCTTTCCTTTGAAATGACTAATTCAAAAACATGTTTTATATAATTTAAAAAAAATGTGTTTGCATAATATAATTGACCTACGCCAGTTATATTGGTCAAATTAGCTGCTTATAGGTAATTATTCAGATTACTGCTGTCCAATGGTTCTTATTCAATGTTAAAGCTGAAGTTTAGTTAAAAAATGTATTTTGCTTCAATAGCTGCAATCACAGCATTTATCTTTAATTAGGTATGTCCCATGTCTGTCAGGCAGCTGGATCCTGGATCTTCTACGTAGTGGTGTCAGGTCCCCTTCCTACTGCTGATCTGTCACGCTGAGAAAGGTAAATCAAAACTCCTGCCCAAAAATATGTTTAAAGGGTTAATAAAGGGAAAAAAAAAATTCTTTAAAATAACAAACATGTTATACTTACCTCCACTGTGCAGTTAGTTTTGCACAGAGTGGCCCCGATCCTCATCTTCTGGGGTCCTCGCCGCAAGAACTCACCACATTCATGTGAGAGAGCTCGCATGGTGATGAGTCCTTGCAGGCTAGCTCCCGTGATAAAGCGAGCGGCCATAGCTGCTCACTGTATCACTCGGCCCCGCCCCTCGGCGTGCCGCGTCACTGGATGTGATTGACAGCAGCGCCAGCCAATCGCTGCGCTGCTCTCAATCCATCCGCTCTAGTCAATCAGCGGCCAGGCTGAGAGGCGAAGAGGATCTCGGGACCGAGTGTGGGACTTTTGAGGGGTCAAGTAAGTAAAACGGGGGCTTGGGGGTGTTTTTTCACTTTAATGCATAGATTGCATTAAGGTGAAACATTTTTTTCCTTTACAACTCCTTTAAAAATGTCTCCTCCTACCTATTCTGCCTAACCTGTGTAAAAAAATAAATAAATTGGTAAACATACCTTTTATGAGTCCACTGTGGTCTGGTCATGTGGCCCCCTGTGTCAGTGAGCAGCAGCTGTATGGGAGAGGAGGCAGTGCTTAACAATGACTGGGGAATCTGGCAGTGGTGACTTCACCCATAGGCTCCAATGTCGCAGCCATTTTTCAAAGCTCCATCCTCTCCCCTTAGCTGCCACAGACTGACATGAGGGAGGCGGAGCTGCGGGTCATGTGACCAGACCGATACAGATGGAACATAGGTAAATGCACATATCTTTTTTTTTTTTTAGGCAGGTTAGCGTTAGGCAGGAATTCCACTTTAATAGCTCACATTTTCTGTGACCTGCAGCAAAAAATAGCCGATAGGGAGCCATCTTTTCCTCCTTCCTTACTTAGTGTTATTAAACCCAGGACCCTGCATTCATTATATCTGGTCTCCCACAATACACAGAACATGGAAATGCAATAATTTTAGTAAATATAAACTTCTCATCAGCAGTACATAGTCATGTGACTTCTATCAGTGTCCAGCTGAGCACTGGTTAAAGATTGTAGAAGTAGTTTTCATTCTCCCCTGATTGTCCTATGAGACTGCAGGACCCCTGACCCTCTGTCTGGACAGTGCTGATTGACCCTGTGCTGATCACATGCACCCTCTTAAGAAAAAAATAATTCTCTAGCAATACACACCAAACTGAGCATGCGCAGATGGTCTCCATGGCTCTGTCCTATCAGTAGACATATTGGGGACTGTGGAAGAGGGGGGGGATCAGACAAGACAGGATCAAACAGCCTTTTTACATAATGAAGAGGATTAATCCCTTAGGTTTCACAGTGAGAATGACATGCATGCTTTACTGCATATACAGCACAGTGCATCCGCAAAGTATTCACAGCGCTTCACTTTTTCAACATTTTGTTGTTACAGCCTTATTCCAAAATGGATTAAATTCATTATTTTCCTCAAAATTCTACTAACAATGTCCCATAATGACAACGTGAAAATAAAAATAAATAAAAAATCACATGTATTTAAGTATTCACAGCATTTGGCATTACACTCAAAATTGATCTCGGATGCATCTTGTTTCCACTAATCATCCTTGAAATGTTTCTACAACTTGATTGTGGTAAATTCAGTTGATTGGACATGATTTGGAAAGGCATAAACCTGTCTGTATAAGGTCCCACAGTTAACAATGCATGTCAGAGTACAAACCAAGCCACGAAATCCAAGGAATTGTCTGTAGACCTCCTAGACAGCATTGTATCGAGGCACAGATCTGGGGAAGGGTAAAAAAATATTTCTTCAGCATTGAAGGTCCCAATGAGCACAGTGGCCTCCATCATTCATAAATGGAAGAAGTTGGGAACCAACAGGACGCTTCCTAGAGTTGGCAGCCCAGCCAAACTGAGCGATTGGTGGGGAAGGGTCTTAGTAAGGGAGGTGACCAAGAACCAGATGGTCACTCTGACAGAGCTCCAGCGTTTCTCTGTGAAGAGAGGAAAACCTTCGAGAAGAACAACCATCTCTGCAGCACTCCACCAATCAGGCCTGTACGGTAGAGTGGTAGATGAAAGCCACTTCTCATTAAAAAGCACATGACAGCCCGCATGGAGTTTACCAAAAGGCACCCGAAGGACTCTCAGACTATGAAAATCAAAATTCTCTGGTCTGATGAAACAAAGATTGAACTCTTTGGCCTGAATGGCAAGCGCCAACATCACCTGGTAAATACCATTCCTACAGTGAAGCATGGTGGTGGCTGCATCATGCTGTGGGGATGTTTTTCAGTGGCAGGAACTGGGAGACTAGTCAGGATTGAGGGAAAGATGAATGCAGCAATGTACAGAGACATCCTCGATGAAAACCTTCTCCAGAGTGCTCTGGACTTAAGACTGGGGCTAAGGTTCATCTTCCAACAGGACAACAACTCTAATCACACAGTCGAGATAACAAAAGAATGGCTACAGGACAATTCTGTAAAATGTCCTTGAGTGACCCAGCCAGATCCCAGACCTGAACTCGATTTAAACATCTCTAGAGATATTTGAAAATGGCTGTGCATTGATGCTCCCCATCCTACCTGATGGAGCTTGAGAGGTCCTGCTAAGAAGAATGGGAGTAACTGTCCAAAAATAGGTGTGCCAAGCTTGTAGCATCATACTCAGGAATACTTGAGGCTGTAAAAGTCCTTCAACAAAGTGCTGAGCAAAGGCTGTGAATACTTATGTACGTGTGATTTTTTTTTTTTTCGTTTTTTATTTTTATAAATTTGCAAAGATTCCACACAAACTTCTTTCACATTGTCATTATGGTGTATTGTTTGTAGAATTTTGTGGCAAATAATGAATTTAATCCATTTTGGAATAAGGCTGATTAATGAACTGTACAGGCTAATTTTACTGTTGTGGGTTTTGTAACACTTTAAATTAGCAAAATTAAATACACTGTATGTTACAAAATCTTTGAATGGGGAAGAGAATTGTGTGCTTTGTCTGACTGTCCCCCATTCACATATCAAGTTACATGCAGTATAATCAATGCACATGATTTTCTTAATGGAGGAGACTGGAGGACATGGTGGGTCCCTATCGGGTCTTTTTTTCGCAGCAGCTCACAGAAGACTCTATTAACCACTTAAGGACCCCCGCACGCACATTTACGGCCACAGAATGGCTCGTACAGGCACAAGGGCGTAAATTTACGTCCCCGCCTTCGTGCGGTTTGGGGGTCCCATCGGGACCCCCTCCGCGGCGTGCGGGGGTCCCCCTGGCTCTGGGAGCGATCGCCGACGAGCGGGCGGATGTCCGTGTTTTCCGCCCCCCCCGCGATCGCTCCCAGCCAATGGGAGCGCTCCCCCTTCGTTTCAGTTCCTCCTCCTGTGTTTACACAGGAAGGAGGAAATGATGTCACCTCTCATCGCATCGGTGTTTCTCACCGCTGCTGATGAGAGAAGACATCCACAGTAAGTGTGCACCAACACAACACTGACACACACACACATAGGCACATTAACCCCTTGTGATCGCCCCCCCCCCCCCCCACCCCCCTGTCACAGTGTCACTGAATGCAGTGATCTAATCACTGCATTTAGTGTCAGTGTGACAGGCAGTGTAAAATCAGTTAGTGTTAGGTCCAGGATAGCCCCCCACCCCCCCTAATAAAGTTTTAACCCCCTGATCACTGCCCTAGTTAACCCTTTCACTCCCTATTGCCAGCATCACTAAGCGATCATTTTTCTGATCGCTGTATTAGTGTCGCTGTTCCCGCTAGGTAGCTATTTTTTTATTGCGATTTTTTTTTTTACTAAAGACATGTGGCTGAATTAATTTTGGCCTAAATGTTTTACTAAAATTTAGTTTATTTGATTTTTTTTATAACAAAAAGTAAAAAAATAGTGATTTTTTTCAAAATTGTCGCTCTATTTTAGTTTATAGCGCAAAAAATAAAAATTGCAGAGGCGATCAAATACCACCGAAAGAAAAGCTCTATTTGTGGGAAGAAAAGGACGCAAATTTTGTTTGGGAGCCACGTCGCACGACCGCGCAATTGTCTGTTAAAGCGACGCAGCGCCGAATTGTAAAAACACCTTGGGTCATTTAGCAGCGTATGTGTCCGGGTCTTAAGTGGTTAAAGTGGATGCAAACTCTCACATATACCCAGTGAAGTGAACAGTCTCAGATGATACACAAAGATGAAACAAATCTTTCTACATGCGTTTTACATGTATTGCTGATGTCTTCAGCTTGCTATATACTTTAGAAAGTGCACATCGTGTTAGAGATTTTTTTCTTCCTGTTCAGCACAGGGAGTGAAGTCTTGGCATTCACTGTGTGACAGCTGATTGGAGGAAAGGCACACACCCCTCACTCCACAAAGGAAGGAATGAATGTGCAGAGCTGTGCTGTGAATAGACCGGCTCGCTGCTAATCTATTTATAGCACCCACCCCGGCACACACTTCAGGCTGGTTTTATCTCGGTTGTCAGAAAACTTGTCAGAAGTTATCATGCTGATAACAGAAAAACGAAGCAGCAGAAAGACACAGGACCTAGTTCTTTGGAGAGAGATGAAGTAAACACTACAGCTACAGTAGATGTACTTAGGTCAAATTTCATGAATCAGGTTTACATCCATGTTAAGTCCCTCAGAGCAGGAAGAGGACCTGTCATCACTGCACAGAAAATTTCTTCAGGATCCAGCTAACGTGGGACATACATTATTGTACAGTAGGAAAGTGAGGTGACTACAGTTAAAGGAGCAAGAATATTTTTTGACTAAACATCAGCTTTAATGGTGCATTCAATTTTCTTTTTGCCGGTTATTGCTGTCAGTGGGCTGAAACTCAGCATCCACTTAGATTCTGCTTTTGGGAATGAAAAGAGACAGTCTAATTATTATAGAAGAATTTATTATTACTAAAATATTCTGTCCCCCGAGGGGAAAAAATATATGTACTACTTTGTACACTTTCCTCACTTGCTGTGGAAGGCTAGCTCTTTGGTTGGAAAGGACACCCCCTCCCCCCACATACATTTGACAATGCACCTAGCAAGTAGACAGCTACATTGATAGTTGCCACTTAACTCCGACTTCAAGCGCCGGCAAGAGGAATGCAGAGGGAGCATGTCGGCCTCTTTCCCCTCTGCATTTCGCTTGCTGATGCTCGTCTTGGAACAGTGCTGGAAGTTGGCCATTAGCAGCAATTATCCTTGTTAGGTGCGTTAAGGAATGCCAGTAAGGAAAAGGGGAGTGGTATCTTGTCCGACCTTCTACAATAGCCTTCCAGAGTATGTAGGAAGATGTGGTAAAGTACTACCTGTATTGTATTCCTTGGGAAGAGAACACTATAAAAAAAAAAAAAGAATTTAGACTTCTATTACTTGAATCAACCCTGATACTAGATAAAAAAGTGAAAGAAAAAGGCTTCCCTGCAAACGACTAGAGGTCACACTTACCTGTCCCACCTCCTTTACTCACACGGAGAGCTACCATGGGTTAGGAATCTTCACTGTCTGACATACATCCAGGTGTGTTGGTTGATGGTCTCCTGCTACACTCTGTGGTTCTATCCGATGGCCCCAAGTGACTAAGAAACCCAATACTTTCATATGGGGTGGTGGATGAAACCACAGAGCACAGTAGGGGGAGAGGATGCATTATTTTGACACACCTGGAAGTGTGTTAGATATTTAAGATTCTTCAGCATCTATAACCCTATGAGAGAGAATATTTATGGCACTAGTAGCTGGAATGGTAAGTAATAATTATTGTTTTTCAGGGAGACCATTTTTTTTAACTTTTTAGAATTTAGTGACAGAGACATAATTTTACATAAATTTATTGACATTATAAACGATTATTTGATTTCAGCAATTATCATATTATGTTGTGATGTTTACATCCGTTTGTAAATTTCTAACAACAATTTTCAAAGATCTGAGCGCCATCTTGAATTAGAATCAAGAAGCGGGGAGGAGTCTATTAAAATAACATAGAAAATGTCATAGCCGCCGATTGTTGAGCAGCTAAAAAAAAACAGTAAATTGTTGCAAATGAATAATTATGATTTTGTTTATTTGAAAATAATGCTTTGGAATTAGGGGAAAAAAATGCAAGATCAATCAATTGGAGAGCAGACCTCTTCTACGCTATTTCCCTGCTGTCTTTCCAGTTGTCTGTCCAGCTGTGTGTATTCAAATGTCACCCGGTTAATATATTGGCCACTTGAAACCATTCGTAGCACGCTGTTGTCACATCCAATCTTCATTTGGGCTATGAACAAAAAGCACAGCTAAGTAAATCGACAATAGACTTAATGATAATAATAATGGCATAAAAATGTAGAACCATAGAACACATTAATGTCAAACAAGCCAAGATTTCAATGATTTGTAAACACTAATTGTGTTAAACATATTTAGCCTGACTAATGCAGGCCATACACGGTCGAATTTCGAACAAATTTTCTTTTTTCTTTGTGATCCGATGATGCCACCATTGATTTTCGAAATTCGGCCGACCAAAACTTTCATGTTGCCGGGAATATTCGTTTATCTCCGGGAATATTATTTTCTCTCCGTAAATATTCGTTTCTTTCCGGGGATTTTCTTTTCTTGCAGTTTTAAACATTTTAACAGGTTACCAGTTTAGAGCTAGAGGAGGTCTGGTGCTAGAAATATTGGTCTCGCTCAAACGTTTGTGGCGATACCACATGCGTGGCTTGAAACTATTTTACATATTTAAGGCGTGACCTACGTACGTCTTCACTTCTGCATGCGACAACGCGGGGCGGGGGCACTTAAAGCAGTTGTATACCCGCATTTTTTTTTTATACCTGTAATGCCGCGTACACACGGTCGTTTTTGTGCGATGAAAAAAAAACATAGTTTTTTAAAACGTCATTTAAATTGATCGTGTGTGGGCAAAACTTTGTTTTTGTCTTCAAAAAAACGACCCAAAAAAAATTCCAACATGCTTGAATTTTTTGTGTCGTTTTTCAAAACGTTGTTTTTTGTTTCACAAAAAGTCACCGTGTGTAGCAAAAACGTCGTTTAAAACGACGTTTTCAACCCGCGCATGCCCAGAAGCTAGTTATGAGATGGGAGCTTCAATGGAAAAGAGTGGTGAACGTAACCTCGCTTTTTGTGAAAAAAACAATGGCGTGTATGCAACATCGTCTTTGAAAAGTGACGTTTCAAAAACGTCGTTTTTTACTTCACAGAAAACGTTGTTTTATTTCATCACAAAAAATGATCGTGTGTACGCGGCATAAGGCAACAGCCATATTGAGCTAGTATGCACCGCATACTAGCTCATTATGAAATACTTACCTTAAAACGAGGTGTAGAGAACTTACCTGGTCCACGCCGAGCCAAGGATCCACCCTGCACATGCGCCGCTGCAATCAGCGGCGCATTGCGAGGGGAATATCTCCTAAACCGTACAGGTTTAGGAGATATTCTCTATACCTACAGGTAAGCCTTATTATAGGCTTACCTGTAGGTAAAAGTGGTAGTAAAGACTTTACTACCACTTTAAAAAAAAAAAAATTTCTACAGTTTTCCTTAAATGTTTTACTTTTTGATCACTTTTATTTCTATTACAAGGAATGTAAACATCCTCTTTATGGAGAGATCTGGGGTCTATAAGTCCCCAGATCTCTCCTCTATGCTGTAGTCCTGTGGGGGTAGGTTAACCCAACACAGAGCCTCTGTTCCCTCTCTAAGCTGAGTTATCTGTCACTATTATGAATCAACAGCACTGATTGTTCATTAGTAATAGTAAAAGATTTCACAGAGCTGCAGCTCTATGTTATGTATCTGCCAGTGCCCTGAATGTGTACAAGCAACCACAGACAGATCACTCAGAATTGCACCCGTGGAGCGTTCTTTTAATATTATGAATGAATCGGCAGTGCTGAATGCTCATTCATAATAGTGACAGATCCCACATTGGCCCAGATTCACCAAGCACTTACGCCGACGTATAGCACGTTACGCCAGCGTAAGTGCAAATGTGCGCCAGCGTATGTGTGCGGCAGACCCACAAACCAACATGTGCCTAAAAACAGGCTACACCCCGCCGACGTAGCTTGCACACGCCCGCGTAGGGTGGGCGCACATATGGGCTTCACGCATGGTGCTGCTCCCATTGATTAGCCACTCAAACATGCAAAAGAGGGAAATACGGCAATTCACGAATGTGCGTGCGCCTGACACATGCTACGCGAGATGCGCGTAAGTTGTACGTCCGGCGTAAAGTTATTCCCCATAAATGAGTTGCAACCCAGCAACAGACATGCACAGGTCTGCACCAGGAAATACAAGCCGGCAAATTGTGCGTTGGACGTGTGTCTGGCTGGGCGTACGTTATGTTCACGTCGTACGCGGTGATCCGGCGTAGCTTAGGCAGTTGTGCCGGCGTGGTTGTGAGCAGGCGCAGGGGCGGTGCTGTGCATGCGTCCACGTCACGGCGCATGCGCAGTTCGTAATACGGCGGGCGTAAAAAACACTGCGCCACGCCGGCGTACCTGTCTGCCGATTGGCCCATCATGATTTGCATGGGGTCACACTCACTTCCACCTAGGCTGGCGTGCGCCTTCGAAACCCACGCCATGCTGGTGCAGCGTTGGGAGCACTGGCTTGCTGAATGCAATGCTTGCCTCTTCGCGCTACGTTGGCGTGCTGTACGGTGTGTTCACTACGGCGGCGTAATGTGCGCCATGCTCTCTGTGAATCTGGGCCCATGTGTTTATCTTCCAGTTGCTTTTAAACAGACAAAGCCTTGGCCATTGGATAATACAGCTCCATAGCACTGGGTGGTCTTTCACTTTTATGAATGATTAGTATTGACAGGTTGGTGCCATGTATGAAACAGCCGTGCAGCGCTGCTTATTCGTAAAATAATAGTGAAAGATCACTTAGCACTGTGGGTTGTTAGATTCATTGGCTGGACCACATTAGTCACATTAGAAATCTATGATGTCAAATGCTGTAAGTATACACTATGGGCCAGATTCACGTACCCAGGCGCGTCTTTGTGCGGGTGTAGCGTATCTTCTTTACGCTACGCCGCCGCAAGTTAGAGAGGCAAGTGCTGTATCCACAAAGCACTTGCTCTCTAAGTTACGGCGGCGTAGCGTAAATGGGCCGGCGTAAGCCCGCGTAATTTAAAGTAGCAAGGCAGTGGGCGTGTTTTATTATAATGAACCGTGACCCCATGCAAATGATGGGCCGAACGAACGGTGCATGCGCCGTCCGTGGACGTATCCCAGCGCGCATGCTCAGAATCACGTCGGATAGAATGCCAAGTGACGTCGGCGCGCAATGCCTATGATGTGTGAACGTAACTTACGCCCAACCCTATTCATGTACTACGTAAACAGCGTAAACAACGTAAAATTCGACAGCGTCGTTCCCTGGCCCATACCTTTGCATTAGCTGCGCCTCATATAGCAGGGGTAACTTTACGCCGGACGTAAGCCTTTACGCAAAGCGCATATATGAAGCGGCCGGGCGTATCTACGTTTGTGAATGGGCGTATCTTACTCATTTGCATATTTATAATGGGAACGCCGAATGCTTTCAGCGTAACTATGCATCCACGATACGCCGGCATAGGCAAGTTACGTCGGAGGGCTGAAGCCATGTTTTTCGGGGTATCTCGCTTTGTGAATCAGCGCAAAGATGCGATGGCGCACATTTGAAATTACGGCGGCGTATCTGGAGATACGCCGGCGTAAATGCTTCTTGAATCTGGGCCTATACCTGTAGCCACTAACTTGGTTAACTTTGGGCTTGCTTCCTTTAAAGTAGAATACATTTGTCAAACAAAATCTGTCTTTTGTTTTACCAGTATATTGTTAGGATTCTATAATAAGGTAAGAGAAGATTTTTTCCTCTAGCAGTCTCTAGGAGGTAGCATAAAATAATTTCTTCCTTTTGCTGTCCCTTTTTTTTTTTTTTCTCTGATAAGGATATTCCTAGCAGAGAATGATAGTAAATTATTAGGTTAACTCTAGAGATGAGCAAATCTTCCTGGATACAATTTGCAGTGGGTTTGTTGAATCCTGTGTGAAATCCACACAACCCAAACTTAGTAGCAAACCCAAATGAAGTCTATGGGCCAGATTCTCGTAGATTTGCGCATATTTATGCAGGCGTAGCGCATCTCAGATGCGCTACGCCGAGGCAATTTAGAGAGACAAGTCCCGTATTCCCGGACCACGTGCGTACTACGTTGCGCAAGCGCAACGTAAATGTGTCTGCGTAAGCCTGCGCAAGTGAAGGTAGGAGTGAGGTGGGCGTGATCCATTCAAATGAAGGGTGACCCCATGCAAATGAATTGTGGAATGAACGGAGCATGCGCCGCAGTGCCCCGCCCCTCTGCGCATGCGCAAAACAACATTGTGCGTAATCCGCCCTGAGAAGGGCCGGCCCAGAGCATAAAAACGTCAGAACATGCGCCCGTCGTGCGCAACGTTACACGATTTCTTGGTTTGGTGGAGGGTGTCTGCTTCGCTACTTTATCATGTCTGAATCCAAGAAGGAGAGACGTAAGAGAAACTTTTCAGCAGATGAGAGGGCAATCGTGGTTGCTGCCCTAGAAAAATACTACTCTCGGCTCCATGGTGCGGATAGTGGCAGCACCAGCAAATCAAAGAGGGATGAGATCCTCATGCGAATCGCTGCACAGGTCAATGCCCTCTCCCATGAGGTTAGGACCCCCAAGGACATTCTTAAAAAAATGAATGACCTGCGTCGTCTTGTTAAGGGCAAGCTGGCAACGATCGCTCGGCATGTCAGGGGCACGGGAGGGGGACCACCCTGTCCCATCAGGCTGACTGAGGAGGAGAAAGTGGTCGCCCGCTGCCTTCAGAAGGAGCAGGTGGAGGGAGTCGGGGGCCATGACACCGGTGAGCCGGCCTTGAGGACAGGTAAGTGTGTTTTATCTACTGTGTAGCATGTGTGGGGGGGGGGGTAAGGGAAACATGTGACAAGTGTTTGGTCCACCC